>CAWUFW010020408.1:0-152402 GCA_963921515.1 Calotriton arnoldi
AGATAAATATGTTAAAAAAACCATTACCATTAAATAGTTTTACAAATGCAGGGTGCGACAAATTAGAAGAGAATAAAGTGCTTCATGAAAATGATTTCCCACGCCTGATCCACAGTGCATACCAAAATCTTGAGAGGCCATAAACCATTACTCTTCGTGTGTCAGTACACAAGATTCTCAGCACCTCAAGATAATGGCCCGGGCCTGCCAATCTGCACAAAGGAAGTATCCATGTTTTCCTCAAGGATAAATAGTGTGGGCAAAAGAAAAGTAGATGGACAATAGATTCCGGGCAGGCTTTACACACAGGGCACAAATCATCAATAAAAGCATTACGGGACCAATTAGAACAAAACAATTTGGTGGGTAAAGTCTTATAGCGGAACTGTAAAAACAGTTTACGTGCCAAGGGGGGAACGATTTCATCAATACTAGTCTCGAAACAGGGGACAGATTTAAAATTCAAAAAGTCATTAGTCAGACTGGTCACGGGTTTTGCCAGATCCATTACAAATATCAATTCCCAATACATTTCTTTGAGCTTTGCCCTTGGTACTCGGGTCATACTCTCCGGGTTGGACCAGAATGCCTCCATCCCCATCCTCCCTAGCAGTTCCCTTAAAGAGGTAAACCACCTAATCGATGTGGCCATGGGAAATTTTAGAAGATCGGACAAGGCCTCTCGATATTTTTCAAGTTCTTCCACTGTCCATAGCCTATACCAAAACATTAAAAGTTTATAGTTCAACTTATGTGCCAGCTGTCTGTGGGCAAGGTCCATGTACAGAGGTATCAGGGGGGAGCTGGATGGGAGTTCTATCAATGATCTTAGGATACGATTTTCAATGACAGTAAGGCAGGTTGAATTGCTCATACCCCACAGCTCTGCACCATAAAGTGCCCCCCGTAGGACCTTGAGGTTGTAAATTTCAAGTGCTGGAGCAATTTGACGAGAGACCGTCTTCCTATGGATTTTACTAATGTGGGCACACTGGTGGATTAGTTGTAGCTTTACTTTCTCGATATGTGCACCCCAGTGGATCAAAGGAGTCAGACGGATACCTAAGCAGTCAAAGACTTCAACTTGCTCCATTTTGATAATACCAGCCAATACAGGTCTTTTGGATAATTTAGCCTTGCCACTATTAAAAATCATGTACTTGGTTTTGGCCTCATTTAAAACCAGACCCCTTTCATCACAAAACCTTATAAAATCATTCAGAAGTTGTTGTAGACCCTGCGGAGATTTGGAAATTAAAAGAGTGTCATCGGCGAAGAGTAGTGCGGGCACTCTTCTTACGCCGATTTTAGGGGCATCACAGCCATCTCCATCTATAAAATCTACCACCCCATTGATAAAAAGAGTAAAAAGTGTGGGGGCTAACACACATCCCTGTCTCACTTCTCGTTGGACTGGGAAGGTTCCTGTTACTTGGTTGTTTTCCCCCCACCTAACCTGTGCTGCATTTGATGAATGAAGTCTAATTAAAATATCTAAAAGGTTGCCCGGCAAGCCCATGTCTTTCAAAACTCTCCAGAGTCTGGCCCGGGGGACAAGGTCAAATGCTGTGCGCAGATCGACAAAGGCCACATATAATTTCCCCCCCTTAACAACTACTTCCTTCCAGTAGATACACAGAAGACGGAAGGCCTGGTCCAGGGTACTAACTTTTGTGAGGAAGCCTGCTTGAAAATCACTCAACATTTGAAACTCAGACATCCAATCCTGGATCCTTCCTAAAATCTGCTTACAGAAAATATTTTGAAGAGAGTCAATGAGGCTAATCGGCCTGTAACTCCCCGGCTTAGCTCTGTCCCCTTTTTTGTAGATGGGCACTATCTCTGCAATCTGCCACAATGCTGGTATGGCAGCACCAGACATAATCAAATTTGTTACCAGATTAATGTAGGAGCCCCAGAGGGATTTATCCTCTCTATACAGATCATTAGGGATTCTGTCTGGGCCGGGGGCACGCGCGGGCATGCAAGATGAGATCGCCATTTAGGTTTCCTCAATGGAGAAAACCAGAGTATCATCATCCCCACCTAGGGCCTCAACCCACATTTCACTGACCTCATGGGTTTCTAGGATACCTTTACCATAAAGAGAGCTAAAGTGAGCAACCCACTCTTCTGGCTGGACGGTATATTCTAAGGCTGCCCTATTTCCCTTTAGCCAGTATGCTGCTTTTCTCCAAAAAGTCTTGGGGTCTTTGTCTGTCGGTGAGATGTGTAGGGAGAACCAGAGAGAACCCTCCCATTCCTTTTTAGCTTTCTCAATGGCCTGCCTATACTTGGTTCTGCAGATCACGACCTCAGAACGTGCCTTTCGTTTTAATGCACAAATAAGCGCCCCCTTCGCTTTCCTGCAGTCCTGATTGTACCTGGCACTATTAGAAATCTGCAGTGGGTCTAAACAATGTCCCCCTTTTCCGTGCTTTAGGAGGCTGGCTGAGCATGTCTCTCATTTCACTATAAAACAACTTGTGGCAAGATCCCAAGCTCACAACGTCATCTTTAACGGGGAGTTTAGTTAGCTCCTCCATCACCCGGAGTGCTTTACTTTTAACTACTTCAAGGGCTTCCGGATGCTTTTCCACCCAATCCCACTTGATTGACCTTTGGTTATTTGTAACAGAAAGAACACCCAAATCCGAACACCCCCTGATATCAGGTTGAGGAGTGTCAGGCTTTTTGAGAGTAAGGGCAAAAGCGTTATGATCACTTTTTACCAGCACCATATCATCCACTAGGGGCCAGAGAATGAGAGTTACTAAACAATAGTCAATTCTACTTGTGTGGCCAGGTCTGTTAAAAGTGCACTCCCCTTTGGGATCAGACCTGGTTCTCCCATTTGTTGCTCTTAAGTCATGTTGTAGGGTAAGAAGTAACACCTGGCCTCCTCTCTTTGCCCATCTCACTTTCGGTAAATCTAGATGTGGGATTGACCACGCACGATCCCAGTCCTCAGTCAAATCTGGAGGGGTAAGGGCAAGGGGTTCAAAAGTGCAATTAAGATCACCCGCCACTAGTACAGGAACACCATCAGAGTACTCAGCCAGAGCGTGGTCTAGTATGTAAATTGTATGTGTTTCCTCTAGGGCACGAACCACTCTATTTTAGACATTAAAAATTCTAATCTTCCAACCACTCTATAAGGTCAACTCAAAGGCTAAAATATCCTGCAAATCAACATAGAGGAGCTTGACTTTACACCCCAAAGTGTTTTTCACCCAAACGGCTAGACCTCCGGAGGGTCTACCCTGCTCTTTCCTGGTGGCATCAATGCCATAGGTAGAGAAACCGTTTCTAAAAGGAGTAGACAAGCTCCAGGTTTCCTGAAATAGGATTACATCATAAGAGTCTACAAGGGTACACCAATCTGGGTCAGAAAGCAATTTTGAGATCCCTGCCACATTCCAGACTAGGACCTTTAGAAGAGGGTGGACTGGAGCCCCTCCTTCTTCAGTACCACATCTAGGGGCCATACCGCTATTTGCATTTACGGTAGAAGGCTCGCAGCCAGTCTCGGTATTAATTGCTGAACCTCTGAGTGTTGGGACTTCTGGTGGAGGCAGAAATAATGGGGGCCCTGAACACCCAATGTTTCTGTCAAGGTTCATTCTATTGCCAGGCTGTAGTCATCTTTGGCCATTTCCTACTCCATGGGGGCAAGGGAATGGTCCGACCCCAAAAGGTCTATGGGACGCAGGCTCCAATCTTGGAGGGCGTCTATACCTAATGGAGATGGATGTATTTGCAGGAGGAATAGTATGGGAATCAATCGCCAATAGGCCAGTGACCATGCCCTTGTCAATAAAACTAACTTCTAATGTGTCCCTAATGGCCCCAGGTGAACTAAATCTTTCTACAGCTTTGATGTAATCTCTAATGATGGAATAACAGTGGCGGGTAGATCTCAACCAGTGAGTGACTTTGTTTTTTAACGAATCCTGGTCTTCATACCTAGCCCTGGAGAGTTTAGGGACTTCAGTAAGGTAAATCACATCTTGAGCACCCTGGTCACTAGGCCTCATATAAACTCCATCCTTCACTGACCCTATCCCCCGTGTCCCCCCGCTCCCCAACCTCGGTGCATGCCCTTCATCTAGAATAACTTCACTTCTATCTGGGGCCCTAGGGCCGGTCCTGGCATGGCCAACTCCCAGTATTTTCCTTGCAGTTAGTGTAAATGTGTCATTCGGGCGGTGGTTACTAGTGTAGTCTAAAGGTTGATATAAAGTACCTGCAAGAGCAATTTTATGGGGGGGCTCAGCAAACCCACAAGGATGGGGTCCTATGCACCTGTCCTTTAATGCTAATTGTGCCGTAGGTGAGGAGGGTGACATGGACGCTTGATGCACCCCCTTCCTACAGACTGTTCTTTCGGTTAGGGTAGCAACCTCCAATCTAAGGGCAGCAACCTCCTCTCTCAATGACTCGATTAGCAACTTCATTGCATGCATCTCACAAGCAGGGACTTTGCAAAGCTTCTCGGGTTTGCCTAATCCGGCTCCTGGCCCCCCTACCTCCTCATGAACAAGGACGTCAAATCTATTGTGGCACTCGACTTGGGTAACATGTGCCACACTAGGGGACCCACTCGACTCAATAGATAATACAGATGTGGTTGAATCAAATTTTGGATAAGAGGGTCTTTTACCTGTCCCTTACTCCTCCCTTTTGAGCGTTGGTTAAACATCTGTGGTATTAACTTTTCTAGTTTTTTTCCTGGTAATGGCTTGGGTGAAGTAGATGACAGGGCTACAGAATTTGCATCAGTACTTGAGTCTGTTCTGACTAAATTACCTATCTGAGAAGGGGAGCTCGGTGGGACTGCATCAGCTATTTCATGGCACTCAGTCAAGATTAACTCTATCCGGTCCATAGTCTCATGGCAGACTGCGCCAAGGGATTTCTTTTTCCTTTTGGGTTTTTCCATACCCTGAACTCTATTGTGACCTTTTCTTTTGCCCATCTTTCTAGGGAACCCTCCGCTGGTTGTGTTCAACCCCTATGCTCTACGGGACTATACTCTACAGCCGTCACCAAGCCCCCGAGCACAAGAGGAGAAAGGATACCTGACAGTGGGTTGGATCTACTTTAAAAACATGTAATTTCCAAACTAGAGTAAAAAGAGATAAATACCAAATGGGGACAATTCAACCCACTGTAGCAAAAGAGGGAACCAGCTTGCAGCAAAAAACCAAGGGGGGTGGCCCCGCCCGCCTCTTCCTGCCGCTGACGGGTGCAGACGGGCCTGCCCTTGGCCCGGGCACGCCCGCACGCGTCCCTCGCGTTCCTTTATGCGCCGCAGGCACGTTGGCTGTGTCACGGCACCTCCAGGCGCAAGGGTCGATGGGGGCTGGAGTCCCCTGCTGGCTCCCGCCACGGAAAATGCTCAGTGCAAAGTTTCAAAGATGGGCTCCCGCCCCGCGGGAGCCCGCAAGTTCCTTTATGCGTCGCGGGCGCGTTGGCTGTGTCACGGTGTCCACCACATTTTGAATTCTCTACCATATCAGTGAATGTTTCTTCCTGAAGGTGACTGTCTCTACCATGGAGGCAAAGGGAACCTCTTGTGAACATTCAAGGGTTGGGAAGAAATCCTAAGTGTACATGCAATGAGTGATCATCATACAGCTAGCAGGTGTATCTGAAAAACACTTACTTGCCGCACTTATGGAGTATGTAGATACGTAAATCAGGTCAATAGACCAGAGCAAATAATTGAACTGATATCTTGCATTGGATACAGTAACTGCGACATGTTTTGTTTTACATGATATAGGAGTATTTCTAGTTTGATGAATGTGCTCGCTCTTTTTTAGCCTACTTTCTGAAACAATGTAGGGTCTTAATCACCCGCTATAGGTCCTATACTTGTTTTCATCGCTTCTCTAAAGTGGTACTTAGAAAATGGGAAATACCTTTAATTATCCAAACAGTATCAAATAACATAATGTGGGTTGGTTGTATACAGTTTGAAAAGGTACCTTCAAAGTCAGAATGCATTGTCAGTGACCACATATCCTGCCTTCCATCATGTTAGGGAAACAATGCTCCTTTTTCTGTAAATATCTACCACACTTTAAGTGGTGACCTCTCACACAGCTAATTCCATCAAAGATGATGGGGTCGATTCCGATCTCGGCCGGAAGCGCACCTAACACTATTCGTCCGGAAAAAAAACAAGCCGAACGCGTGTTTCCCGACCGATTCGAACAGTCGTCCGAACGAGCAAGTACGATGCGCATAACTGCTCAGATTCCGACCCAGCCGTACGTACCCATTCCAGCTCCTGTTCCCCGCCCGAGCCGGATCCGTAAACGCCGAATCAAGTCGCACGGAAGTAAATATACAGCACCTTCCGGCCGGACTAGTACGATGCGCCTTCCGTACGCACCGAACCCGTCGCTATGTCCGGCACGTCAGAGCATCCGGGAGAGCTGCACATAAGCTAAGATTCGCGCCACAAGACGATCCACGGCTACGAGACGAACAAGCCAGCGACGAGTACGAGTCGAAGCCACGAGAAACCCGAACAAGACGACCCAACCATGAATCCCATCGCGCAGGTCCTACCAACACTCTACATCTATTACCGGAACCGGTACGGACGCGTACGGCGCAGACGGTAAGTCAAACACCCACTACACAAACAAACGACACGTACCCGACATATGTCACACACACATAGGGATGCAGAAATTACGTACACTAGCAACAGCCGAACCATAGGGGCGGGATGGCTATCACCAATGCCATACACACCCATAGGAGCCTGATGGCTACCACTACCACCACCCCATCTCATGTGGGCCTGGATGCCTGTCACTACAACCATCCCCACTCATAGGGGGATGGATGCCTACCACTAACACCACCCTACTCATGGGGGCCTGGATGCCTACCACTACCACCACCCCTACTCATGGGGGCCTGGATGCCTACCATTACCACCACCCCTACTCATGTGGGCCTGGATGCCTGTCACTACTACCATCCCCACTCATAGGGGGATGGATGCCTACCACTACCACCACCCTACTCATGGGGGCCTGGTTGCCTGTCACTACCACCACCCCTACTCATGGGGGCCTGGATGCCTACCACTACCACCACCCTACTCATGTGGGCCTGGATGCCTACCACTACCACCACCCCTACTCAGGGGGGCCTGGATGCCTACTACTACCACCACCCCTACTCATGTGGGCATGGATGCCTGTCACTACTACCATCCCCACTCATAGGGGGATGGATGCCTACCACTACCACCACCCTACTCACGGGGGCCTGGATGCCTACCACTACCACCACCCCTACTCATGGGGACCTGGATACCTACCACTACCACCACCCTACTCATGGGGGCCTGGATGCCTACCACTACCACCACCCCTACTCAGGGGGGCCTGGATGCTTACCACTACCACCACCCCTACTCATGTGGGCCTGGATGCCTGTCACTACTACCATCCCCACTCATAGGGGGATGGATGCCTACCACTACCACCACCCCTACTCATGGGGGCCTGGATGCCTGTCACTACTACCATCCCCACTCATAGGGGGATGGATGCCTACCACTACCACCACCCTACTCATGGGGGCCTGGATGCCTACCACTACCACCACCCCTACTCATGGGGGCCTGGAGGCCTACCACTACCACCACCCTACTCATGGGGGCCTGGATGCCTACCACTACCACCACCCCTACTCAGGGGGGCCTGGATGCCTACCACTACCACCACCCCTACTCATGTGGGCCTAGATGCCTGTCACTACTACCATCCCCACTCATAGGGGGATGGATGCCTACCACTACCACCACCCCTACTCATGGGGGCCTGGATGCCTATCACTACCACCACACCTACTCATGTGGGCCTGGATGCCTGTCACTACTACCATCCCCACTCATAGGGGGATGGATGCCTACCACTACCACCACCCCTACTCATGGGGGCCTGGATGCCTGTCACTACTACCATCCCCACTCATAGGGGGATCGATGCCTACCACTACCACCACCCTACTCATGGGGGCCTGGATGCCTGTCACTACTACCATCCCCACTCACAGGGGGATGGATGCCTACCACTACCACCACCCCTACTCATGGGGGCCTGGATGCCTGTCACTACTACCATCCCCACTCATAGGGGGATCGATGCCTACCACTACCACCACCCTACTCATGGGGGCCTGGATGCCTGTCACTACTACTATCCCCACTCATAGGGGGATGGATGCCTACCACTAACACCACCCCTACTCATGGGGGCCTGGATGCCTACCACTACCACCACCCCTACTCATGTGGGCCTGGATGCCTGTCACTACTACCATCCCCACTCATAGGGGGATGGATGCCTACCACTAACACCACCCCTACTCATGGGGGCCTGGATGCCTGTCACTACTACCATCCCCACTCATAGGGGGATGGATGCCTACCACTAACATCACCCCTACTCATGGGGGCCTGGATGCCTACCACTACCACCACCCTACTCATGGGGGCCTGGATGCCTACCACTACCACCACCCCTACTCAGGGGGCCTGGATGACTGTCACTACTACCATCCCCACTCATAGGGGGATGGATGCCTACCACTACCACCACCCCAACTCATGGGGGCCTGGATGCCTGTCACTACTACCATCCCCACTCATAGGGGGATCGATGCCTACCACTACCACCACCCTACTCATGGGGGCCTGGATGCCTACCACTACCACCACCCCTACTCATGGGGGCCTGGATGCCTGTCACTACTACCATCCCCACTCATAGGGGGATGGATGCCTACCACTACCACCACCCCTACTCATGGGGGCCTGGATGCCTGTCACTACTACCATCCCCACTCATAGGGGGATCGATGCCTACCACTACCACCACCCTACTCATGGGGGCCTGGATGCCTACCACTACCACCACCCCTACTCATGGGGGCCTGGATGCCTACCACTACTACCATCCCCACTCATAGGACGGGTATTGCATGACACAACCAGCATACTCCAACATAAGGAATGTCAGAAAAGACATCCCCCAACATCATGACAAGAGTGTGTAGTCTGTGTCAAATGCCTACAACACTGAACATGACATTGAACATACAATGTGACCCCCTATCACATGTGTCACACATAAACGTGTGTGGCCTCCACAATGCAAGCAGACCATGACCACTGTGGGAATGGGGTCTAAACCCCCATCATCACAGTGACCAAAATGTAAGTGTGGGGTCCATAACTGAAGCACATTTTGAACATTGTGGCAATGGGGTCTAAACCCCCATCATCACAGTGACCAAAAGGTAAGTGTGGGGTCCATAGCTTAAGCCCAATTGAACATTGTGCCAATGGGGTCTAAACCCCCATCATCACAGTGACCAAAAGGTAAGTGTGGGGTCCATAGCTGAAGCCCAATTGAACATTGTGGCAATGGGGTCTAAACCCCCATCATCACAGTGACCAAAAGGTAAGTGTGGGGTCCATAGCTGAAGCACATTTTGAACATTGTGGCAATGGGGTCTAAACCCCCATCATCACAGTGACCAAAATGTAAATGTGGGGTCCATAGCTGAAGCACATTTTGAACATTGTGGCAATGGGGTCTAAACCCCCATCATCACAGTGACCAAAAGGTAAGTGTTGTCATGGAAAAAGCTGCAACTGCCAAACAGCATGGATGATTCCTGGTCACACAACAACAAACACATCAGTGGCAAAGTAGTGCTTGTGTCCCATAGCAACATAGATTGGGTGAGGCAAACAGTGCAGTGCAAATAAAACATACCTTTGGCCATGTGCAGACAAACATCACACATGGGGGCTGACATTGTCAACATTTATCAATTACACAATGACAGAAGTAACCATCATAATGCAGACCCACATATCTGCACCAATGGACACACAAATGTAGATATCCTGTGGAGACTGTAGATGTGAGGTGAACAAATACCATACCATGGCAGCAATGGGACATACAAACCATGATTATTGTGCTGACTGATGACCTAGGAGTCCCAGGGACAGCAGGGGAAATCCACCAAACAACATACAGCCAATGGCACACTAAAGATATGCCAATGCAGTGGTGCAGATGCACAAACACAAACAGGCAGCCTCACACTGCATATCAAACACAACAGGTGATGGGGGGTGTGCCAGTGTCCCCAGGCAACCAGACAACACATGAGGAGGCCTGAATCCCAATTACACAGATGTGTATACAGTGCCACACTAAAGTAACTCATGGATCGGATTCCCCTATGTGGGCAATCAGGCATTGTTAGATGAGAAGGAGCCCAAATTACACATGTCACACAAGCTTGTAGGAACAGCAACTAACACAGCAAGAGACAGACCCACCACAGCACTACCCCCAGGGACCCCACATTGTGGTGACACTAGCCTGCATGATAATCCCACTGTGATGACAAAGGTAGATGTCGTTCACACTGTGAACCACAGCCATGTGTCCTGAGCAACTAACTACCATCACACCTACACAAGCACAAATCAATCAGCACTGCCTGTCAGCCAAGGCCAATATGGAGGTAGGGGTCTAGCCGTGCAACAACTTACATTTGCACACACTCAACACCACACACCTTGATCTCCACCAATGTGCAGCAGTGAAGCTCACATGGACTGGTGACATTGCACATGCACCCATGACAATCCCAGGGGTGGTGGTGGGAACTAAGGTGCAGAAACCCATCACACATGGCCAGTCAACAAGACTCGTGAATGTCTGACACACTGCACAGTACGCCGTACATGGGCATGACATGAAATCCACCCCAATCAATGGGATCCCGGCCACAGTCACACACCAATGAAGAAGCCAAGGGGACCCACAAAGAACACACATAGACAACTTCCAACATTGCAGCTCTGACCCTGAGGAGTGGCAGCAGTCACACACACAACGTGTCACAATCACTGAAAGCTACAACAAACTGTAAATTACATGACTTGTGTAACCAACAAGTGCCAAGGGAATCCTGACTGTGTCCCATCTGCGTTTGCCCACATCCCCAGCCCTGACAACAAAGACAACTAGGGATGACAACCTGATGAACATTAGTTTGCCATGCACCCACATCCCGGAGAAACCAGGTCCAAGATGCTGGATGAACACAGGACAACTCAGCAAGCATCACAAACAGGAACATCCCTAGGGACACAGCCTGTGTAGGAAAAGGGAAGGGAACACACACAGACATGCTCACACAACACACAACACGGGCCCAGGCAATGTCACGGGATTACACACTGCCATGAGGGCACTCCACTCCTGTGGAAGGTCCGCTGTGCCAAACCTTGTCTGTGCACGACTCAAACATGTCAGCAGAACACTCGGTCAGTGAGTTAACAACTACAACACACTGAAGGCTCTGCTCACATCAGCCTGGGTATGGGAGTGTCACGTCAGTCATCTGCATACACCCAAAACACGTGTCAAGCAAGTTGCACTGTATACACAGATGAGTCCTTCAACATTGATGTGCTAAACTGCATGTCCAGTGGAGATGGGCAAACAGTCAGGGAAATAGAAACATTGAACAGTGGTAAGCCCACGAGATGTGCATCAGTGTAAGCCAAAGATGTTAATTTACAAATGCAAAACGTACATCCCTGTGTCAAATGCTGAACATTACACCCTCAGACTGCAGCAAAGGATGCTATAGATCCAGACTACATTAGGACACATATCCCATGGACCACATGGAGTCCATCACAGCAACACTTCATTTTCCTGATCTGAACACTATTACAACTGCAAATGCATGATGATACTCATCTACATCATGTACATCCAAAGAAAAACCACAAGTAAACAAAAAGAGGCTTTATTCAGCAAATGTTAAACTAAAATGTTAAGTCCAAAAGAAACTAAGGCCAATGGCCAGTCCAAATACACAGTCCCAACAGGGTGATATGTGACAACTTGTCACCCATTGCTTGCCTGCACTGGTACGGACAGGGGACATCCCCTCGGAGGGGCATACAAGGGGCAGGCCAGGCACCACAGGGACAGGATCAGGGGATGCCAGAAGGAGGCAGTGAAGGGGTGGTGGGTGCAGGAGTGTCACCGGCAACTGCAGTGGAGGTGTCTGACTCAGTGGGGGCCGGCACCACTGTAGGGCACAAGTCAGATGGTGTGGGTGCTGCAACCACTGCAGTGGGCCGGTCAGATGGAGTGGACTGGGTCCCCACTGCAGTGCCCGAGTCAGACGGGGTGGTTGTGGACTCCACTGCAGTGCATAACTCCAAGGGAGTGGAAGGGGGGCAGATGAGGTGGGCAGGACAGAGGGGGACCCGGTCTCCACACCAGTGGCACAAACAGGCAGAGCATCTGGTTTGGGGGTGGAAGAGCAAGTGGTAGGGGGAGGGCCTAAGCAGTTTGGGGATGCGGTATCGGTGTGTGGGGAACCTGGGGCAGGGTGTGGCGGTGGAACCTGTGGAGTGGTGGCCTGGGGGATGGAGGAGAGAGACTGTGTGGTGGAGCTGCGTGGTGGTGGTGGTGGGGTCTTGCCCTTCCTGGTCCGGGGGGACTTTCGAATGGGGTCCTCAGTCTGCCTGTGCCTGGGGGAGGGTGTCCGGGTGTGAGGGGCACTCCCCTCTGTGTGTGGTGGTCGCCTCTTCCGCCTGGACTTCGTGTCAGATGTATCTGTGGGGAAGAGGCCAAGCTCACAGAGGAAGAGCTTCTGGGAGGGGGGGTTGCAGGTGAGGCAAGGGAAGGGGTTTTGGAGGGAGAGGTATCTGAGGACTGCGGAGTGCTCAAGGATGCGTGTGTGTGTGTCTGGGCCCCATCCCCTGTGAGTGAGGTATCAGTCCCCTGACCGTGCGTGTGTGTGCGTCTGGATTTTGGCTTGTGTGTCTGTGTGCTGCTTGTGTCTGTGCTGGTGCGTGCCGGTGTGTGTGTGCTTGAGACAGGTAGGGTGCTGGGGATTGTGGATGGGGCAGAGGTAGGAGGGGTGAGGGACTGTTGCAGGAGGGACACTGCTGCCATCAGTGAGGAGGCCATGGACTGATTGGTCCGATGTAGGGCAGACATGCCAGATGACATGCCCTCCATGAATGACACCAGTTGTGTCAACAGACCCGTGTGTGCATGGAGGACACTCAGCATTGATGTCTGCCCTACATGGATCTGTTTCAGCAAGTCCACAGACTCCACACTCAGGGCAGCAGGGGGACAGAGGCAGGGGGTGCGGTGCCTGGCATGAAGGAGATTCGCTCCTCTACACGGGAGCCTCCACGGACATGTGGGATGGGAGCAGATGGGAGGGTGGAGATGGTGGTGGTGGCGGGACAGACTTGCTTGACGTTGCCTCTGGTCTGCTGACACCCGCCTCCACAAGGGAGTCCTCACTGGAAGTGCTGTTTTCCCCAGCCGAGGTGGTCGTAGCTGAGGTCTCCTCAGTGTGGCTCCCCTCACCCTCCGTGCCACTGGGTCCCTCGCTCTCCCCTGCAGTGGACCCAGTCTGGCTCTGGCGCTCCTCTTGGTCCGTGGAGCTGTCTCCTCCTGTGGCCGTGGATGTATCTGCAAACAATCAGGATAAACAGAGCAACATTAGTCACCTGTACTGACCACACACACCACAGTAAGTACAGCACATCACAGAGCAAGCCCTGCCATCATTTGCTAGACATTGCAATAAGTGCTGACACTGATTTGAAGAAGCCCATTGTCTGCCTGACAGTCAGTCATGCCACACATATCCTACCTGTCCATGCACCCATCTGTCTGCTGCCTGTTGTATGCGACTAATCATATGTGCACACATGCACCACATACACAGTTGTTGGACATCCAAGAGAACATATGGAAATGTGTCACTCCAAACACATGCCATCTCCTGCCACTGACTCAGTACATGTGTCAGGAAAAGTGATGGGCAAAGTCTCTGTTGATATGCGGGTTTTGCTTCCATCACCAGACACAATGATGTCCTCATGTCCTGATAGACAATGCGACAATGGTGTGCATGCAGGACATATCACACCACTGCTGGATCACCCTTTGCGATTGGAATGTCATGGCACAGGCCTGTCTGGCAAGTCAGTCATAACTGTCTCCTGTCACAGGGGCAGTGCATACACACAACACCAGTCTGCACTGTGTCACAATCATGGAAGTTTTTGAAATGTAAGCCCTGTAGCTGACAGGTGCACATGTGCACCCCTGGCCACCCACATCATGAGGACTGAGATGATCCCACGTCAATCAAATGAGACATTTGAGTGACTGCAAACACAAATCCATTCACATGAGCACTTCACCGTCTGATGAGAATGAACCACAGCTGCCTGCACCTCAATGTTTCATACAACATTGTGCACAGTCAAGGGATCAGAGACCTATGCATTAACCTATGTGCAGATCCCATAGTCACAACTCAGATGGCTGGCCACCCCAAATTGTTAAACACTCCAGGAGTCCAAAAAGCAAGGCCACACCACGGTGACACAGAGGCATACACCTGAGTGCACTCTTCACAATGCCCACTATGTATGCTGACACACGGGAGTGGGAGAACAGAGTGCCTTCGATGTACGGAGTAGGCATTACAGTCCTGGTCCATGTGCAACATGGTGTTACCCTGAACACTAGGCAGGTGGCTATGCATGTGTCACACACATGATGTACATACTTCTGAGGCTCCTACCTTGGTCTCTGCAGCAGCATGGGTGTGTGGCACATACCCCAGACATGTGGTGAGTCAGAGCAGCAATTGGAACACATATTAAAGCCATACCCAGAGTACATGTCAGATCACAGGCATTGTGTGAGCAATTGTACCACCCATGCAGCCCACCACAAAGTTCCTGTAACTGATGCTGTCCCCAACTTGAACCACAGGTAACTGCAAGTACACAGTACCCAAGTGACCTAAGTCACAGACTGTAAGGGCCACACCTGTGTATCAGATGAGGAGGGGGCATGACACAAGTGAGGGACATGAATCCAGGACGACATGACAGTTGTACTGTGGAAGTGGAACCAGGCTAAAGGAGTGCATAGAGCATGTCAGTCATAGTACACAGTTAAGGCTAGCACTTACCCCCTCCTTGCTGCTGTCTGGCCTTCAGCTGCCCATCCAGGTCAGGGAAGACCACCGCCAGGATCCGGAGCATGTGGAGGGTCAGGGTCCGGTGTCCGCCCCTCCTGCGAGGAGGCAACAGCCTCAGCTGGACCCTTGGGATCCTCCGGGTCCAGCCCCGAAGGTCCTGCCACCTCTTCTGGCAGTTGCGGATCCTGCTCCTGTAGACCCCCACAGATCGTACTGCCCGGACGATGGTCAGCCAGATCTCCTGCTTCTGGTGGGCATCAACCTGTGAGGATGACAAAGTGAAAAGGCCATTACTACACATGCAACATTTCCGTGCATCACACAGTTGGATATACATGTCTCAATCACAGGGGCATATGATGTACACAGGTAGTGCAACTATGGCTATGAACAGTTTGCCAGCAGTTACTAAATGGTATCATTGCCTGGGAAGTCAAACCTTGTTGGAATGCACTGTTACTGCACTATACCTGTTCAGTGCATGTGACTACACACTTTGGGGGTGACAACTACTCAGTGAGCATGCTAGCCACTGGTGTACACACTGTAAGTCTTGCTAGTCAGACAACATGCACAATTAGTAAGGCAGTGGACAGCACACTCACCTGCTCCCCTGGTTTCCCATACAGCTTGCTGTACTGTGGAAGGAGGCTGTCCAGCAGGGCCTGGTTCTCCTCAGTGCTGAAGGCTGGGGCTCTATCCACAGTACGTGCCATTGCAGTAGCCAGAGGATGCAGAGACAGCAGCAGTGGTGGTGGCAGATGTCGTCCTGGAGCATGTAGTGCAGGCAAGTGAGCTCTCAGGGGAACAGCCAGCATTATATGTGTGCTGCAGAGGCAGATACTGTCCCATGTGTCCAAAGTGATAGGTCCAAGTCGTTTGCATCTTCTGAATCTGGCCAATCCATGGAATTGCACCACTTATACACGCCCACAGCATCCTTCAAAAGTTCAACTTCATGACACCCATGAATTTGCAACATTGTTGTGGGTGGCCAACTGAATTCACTGCATCCGACTCGTTAAAGCTTCGAAAACGCGTCCGTTACCATGTCAGGCCATAGCCAATGCGTGCGCACCGATCGGACCATTGCTGTACGACGCGTATTTCGAAAACAACATGCATCCGTCCACATCATATGCAATGGCCAATGCGTGCGCATCGATCGGTCCATTGCTGTAAAACGCGTATTTCGAAAAACAACACGCATCCGTCCACATCATATGCAATGGCCAATGCGTGCGCACCGATCGGTCCATTGCTGTACAACGCGTATTTCAAAAACAACACGCATCCGTCCACATCATATGCAATGGCCAATGCGTGCGCACCGATCGGTCCATTGCTGTACAACGCGTATTTCGGATGACAACACGCATCCGTCCACATCATATGCAATGGCCAATGCGTGCGCACCGATCGGTCCATTGCTGTACAACGCGTATTTCGAAAAACAACACGCATCCGTCCACATCATATGCAATGGCCAATGCGTGCGCACCGATCGGTCCATTGCTGTACAACGCGTATTTCGGATGACAACACGCATCCGTCCACATCATATGCAATGGCCAATGCGTGCGCACCGATCGGACCATTGCTGTACAACGCGTATTTCGAAAACAACACGCATCCGTCCACATCATATGCAATGGCCAATGCGTGCGCACCGATCGGTCCATTGCTGTACAACGCGTATTTCAAAAAACAACACGCATCCGTCCACATCATATGTAATGGCCAATGCGTGCGCACCGATCGGTCCATTGCTGTACAACGCGTGATTTTGAAAAACAACACGCATCCGTCCACATCATATGCAATGGCCAATGCGTGCGCACCGATCGGTCCATTGCTGTACAACGCGTATTTCGGATGACAACACGCATCCGTCCACATCATATGCAATGGCCAATGCGTGCGCACCGATCGGTCCATTGCTGTACAACGCGTATTTCGGATGACAACACGCATCCGTCCACATCATATGCAATGGCCAATGCGTGCACACGGATCGGTCCATTGCTGTACGACGCGTCCCTGTACAAGTCACTCGCATATGTCACCATGGTTGTCACTGGTGAACGTATGCCAGCCACAATTACTTGCCAGGGACTCAGGGGCACACCTATAACACCACAGCCTGTCCACACTGTATCCTAAGGCATGTAAGGCTGCATTACCTGTGTGTGTATGGGGGTCAACATGTGGTTTTTTTGGTGGCACTTGGGGGCAGCCACTCCCAGGCTGTGCACGTGTTCATGGGGACAGAATCCTTTGTGTGTTGTGCACATGACCATTGTGATGTGCAACTGTTCAGTTCAGAGCATGTGGCATGGTCACATTTCCAGGTATGTGTATGTGTATGTCATGTCACATACACCCTGAGTCCCATGTGGGAAGGTATGTACGTCACAGGGTGACCCATTGCCACAATAGTGATGGCCCTCCACAGTCTGTGTGCATGTTGTGTTTCAGATGTCTCTGATTCCATGTGCACAATGGGAGACAGTCTCCACATCCACGTTGTTTGTGCATCGACTTTGATGTTGTGCGTGTGTGTGTCACAGACGTCCATGTCTGTCCTGCAGAGGCAACAGGGGCCACTACCTGTGGGAGTCATGGTTGTTTTGCTGACGTGTACATGATACGCCATGTCATGCCAGTGTCCATGTGGCAATACAGGGTCCCTGGGAATCTACCTGTCAATGAGCTGTGATGCCTGTGGCACATCTGTCCTCACTTGTCACTGTGGTGTGTGTTTGGAACGTGACAGCAGTACATGGGTACTGTGACACAGCCTAATGATTTCCCATAGCACAACCTGGAACTTGTTGTCAACACATGTTGAACTGTGATGTTAGATGTTGGCCATGTAGGTGCCATATATGTCCATACAGAACGGCACACACATCAAGTACTTGTGTCTCGTAATGATGTATCATGTGATATTGAGTATGGTCAATGCCACATATGTGGGGTGACTGACAATCTTTCTTTGTTCACCTATGCACTGCAGGACACCAGCTGTCCATAGACCATTCCCTGACCTTGCAACCATGGTTGAACGTGACTGCATCCGACGGTACCGATTCAACAGGCCGCTGATTGAGGAATTGGCGGTGCGGTTGGCCCCACATTTGCAACCTGGCCGGCCATACCCTACAGCGCTGACCCCCAAGGTGAAGGTGATGGCAGCCCTACACTTCTTTGCCACCGGTACCTTTCAACACACTGTGGCGTCTGCTGGTGGGATGTCACAGACCATGTTCAGCCGTGTGCTACGCGATGTTTTGGAGGCAATGTTGAGATACCTGAACCAGTACATCTATTTCCCTAAACGTCAACAACTCACTGATGTCAAGAGTGACTTCTATGCCCTGGGGAGGATGCCACATGTCATTGGCTCCATTGATGGGACACATGTGGCTTTGGTACCACCACAGGCACATGAGCAGGCATACAGGAACAGGAAACATTACCATTCTATCAATGCTCTGGTGGTATGTCTTGCAGATATGAGCATCTCACATGTGTGTGCACGTTTCCCCGGTTCTGCACACGATGCCTACGTGATGAGGAGTAGTCGCATCCCGAGGATGATGTCACAGATGCAGAACCAGCGTGCCTGGCTTGTCGGTGTGTACTGACTTTGTACCATTGTGTGTGTTCTGCAATGTTGTATTCCACCCTCTTTCCAACTCAGCTAATGTGCAATTGTCTGTATGTAGGTGACTCCGGATACCCCAACATGCCGTGGTTGCTGACACCCCTCAGGAACCCTGTGACACCAGCCCAGATGCGCTACAATGAGGCACATGGTCGGACCAGGAGAGTGATCGAGCGGACATTTGGTCTCCTGAAGAGCCGCTTTCGCTGCCTGGACAAGACAGGAGGGGCCCTCCCATATGCCCCAGCAAAGGTGTGCAAGATTGTCATCGTCTGCTGCATGCTACACAACCTGGCAGTGCGGAAGGAGTTGCCTCTCATCCTGGATGACGATGACCAACATCCGCCACCTGTGGAGGATCCTGGCCTGGGCCACGATGCCAGTGATGATGATGATGATGAGGGTGATGTCCGCACACAGCTCATCACCAACTTCTTCAGCTGAATGTGAGTATCCAGAGATGTCATGTCAATGATTTGAGTTTGCATGATATGTGTTGGTGGTGCTCTGTTGCTGTTTGAGTGTGGCCATGTGCTACTTGACTGGATGCGTGCAGCGATGTGTCCTTACAGGTAGTCTGTACTCCCCAACAGTGTTGACATGCTAACTTGGTTTTGTGTAGGTATCTTGTGACATGTATTGGGCATGAGTATTGCAGTTCTGTCCTGTTCTTCAGTGCTTTTGACTGTGTGTCATGTCTGTCCTTCACAGGGTACTTTCAGAGTTGTTTGGTCAACTCGGATCCCCCGACACCATGATTCAGCTTTCAGGGTGGAAGCAGTTGTTTCCCTACAGGTGATGTGCCACACACCCCTGGACTTTATTTCTTCTACACTTGTTGACTGTGTGGCCACTGCCACGTGGGATTACCTTGCATCTGTAGTGGAAACAACATGTTGCAAATGTGTAATAAACCTGTGCTTCACTTTGGGATGTGCGTTGTCTGTGGTCACACATCTGACTGACATTTGCTTACTGCACCTGTGGGCTAGTTAACACAGACTCTGAATAGGTGTGGTGTCTGTGCATTCCACTGTATTTCCTGGCAACATCAGTGTAGGCGATGAGTCAGATGGCCCTGGTGTGTATGTGTTGTGTAGCCCTAGTGGTGTGTCTCCCTCATATGTGTCACGTCGCCATGACTCACATGACGGTGTTGAACTTGCTGTAGCAGTTAGCATGCACAGTGTCATTTAGCAGATCATCATCTCCATGACAAAAACAACGTTGGAATCACAACAGAGGCAAGTATGGTGTATTAGTGAGTTTATTTACATACATGTGTGAGGACAGTGCACAGGATGGTGGGTGCTGTACATTGGGATTGGAATCCAAAGTTCCCAGATGAGTTGGAAGTGTTGGTAGCAGAAATGTCCTGAGTAAAGTCCACAGTCATCTGATACATTAGTCCAACTTAAACTCCCCATGTCATATGGGAGAGTTGGGTTGCATTCGACAGGGTGAACAGTTTGCACACAAAGGAGAATTTCCAGAACAGGTGTTGGGTTCCTGGGGGATGTACATGGCCATCGGCCTCTCAGTTGTCCTTCCTCGGATGACCCCTCTTCTTTCTGGGGGACCCTCACGTGCAGGCCGCTGCGGTGCAGAGGACTCTCCACCAGAGTCATCCTCCCTCCCTGTGGCAGTTGCAGTTGTTGCGGCACCAGATGTTGTGGGCACACAGGGAGGTGTGGACATGTTGGTGCTAATCTGGCGGAGGCATGTCAATATGTCCCTCTGCACCGCTGTCAGTTCTTCCAATGTGTCCCACTTGGACTCCATGCCAGACATGTGTGTCTCCACACGGGACATGTGTGTCTCCACATGGGACATGTGGGAGTCCAAGCGGGCATGATGGGCAGCCTGCTGCTGTTGAATGTCCTTGAGGATCCCCACTACCTGGCTGACCTCTCCGGTGCTATTCTGGTACGCATCAGCAATGCGTACCAGTTGTGGGTCATCATGCAGTCCAGACCCCTCTGCAAACAGCTGACCTCTGCCTACCACCCTCCCACCACCCCTGGCCACACGTGCGGGACCTGCGGTGGCACGCACAGGTGACCCTAGGCCCCCTTGGGGGTTGGTACTGGGGTTATTGTCCGTTGCTTCACGGTGGGCTGGTGTCCCTGTGCTGTTGTCATTCAGTGTCCTTGGTCTGTCCGTGTCGGCGGGGGTGGTCTGTGTGTTGCCAGATGTTGGAGGAATGGGTGCAGGGGGTGCAGATGGTGGTCCTGCTGGTGCTGCATGATGACCCACACCGGAGGTGCCAGGTTGGTCTTTGCCATCCGATGAGGGCAGAGGCTGTTCCACACCAGAGAGCTCAGGGGCCACCGGAGCCTGGGACAGGGACTCCTCCTCATCTGCTGCTGTGTCCCCATCATCACCTGTTTTTGGAAGAGACACACAATGTATGTTATGTTTCTGCAGGCATCAATGGTTCAAACACATGATAGTTGTGACTGTACCTCTGGATGCGGCCCTGTACATTGCATTGTCCTAAGTTGTCACAGTCAGAGGTTGAAATTGATGTGGCTCATTGTCCTGCCAACCTGATGCATTTCAATGTGGATGTTGAGGTGTGTGCATGACCAGCATTGGTGGTATTTGGTTGACATCCGGACCTCCTTCTCCCCCCCAGCCCAGTTATCCCACCATGAAGCATGCCACCCTTGCAGTGGGTGCAGGTTAACTCTCAGGATGTCAGTCAGTGGTGTCCTGCTGTTTGTTGGTGCACAGTTCCCAGCAGGGCCTTGTGCTCCCCACAGCAGTACTCAGTGTCAGCCATCTTGTCAGTTCTTTTCCACTCCCTGTGATGTGAGCATGGTTCAGAGTGGTGTTGATGGGCCAATTGTGAGGGTGACCAATATCTGTGACTACAACTCCCATCATGCTATTGCCTACACCCCCTTCCCAGCATGCCCATACTTCCTTCCTTTTGAGTCGACTTCACTGTGTGTGAGTGTGACAGCAATGGCAAGATGGCTGACAGTGGTGTCCTGCTGTTTGTTGGTGCACAGTTCCCAGCAGGGCCTTGTGCTCCCCACAGCAGTACCCAGTGTCAGCCATCTTTGTCAGTTCTTTTCCACTCCCTGTGATGTGAGCATGGTTCAGAGTGGTGCTTGATGGGCCACTTGTGAGGGTGACCAATGATCTGTGACTACAACTCCCATCATGCTATTGCCTACACCCCCTTCCCAGCATGCCCAAACTTCCTTCCTTTTGAGTCGACTTCACTGTGTGTGAGTGTGACAGCAATGGCAAGATGGCTGACAGTGGTGTCCTGCTGTTGGTTGGTGCACAGTTCCCAGCAGGGCCTTGTGCTCCCCACAGCAGTACCCAGTGTCAGCCATCTTGTCAGTTCTTTTCCACTCCCTGTGATGTGAGCATGGTTCAGAGTGGTGTTGATGGGCCAATTGTGAGGGTGACCAATATCTGTGATTACAACTCCCATCATGCTATTGCCTACACCCCCTTCCCAGCATGCCCATACTTCCTTCCTTTTGACTCTGCTTCCTGTGGGGTAGTGTGCCTGTGCTGACAGGATGGCTGACAGTGTTGTCCTGGCGTTTGTTTGGCTACAAGTCCCAAGAGTGTCCCTGTGCTTCACACAGCATAACCCAGTGTGGTTGTTCTTTGTGGGATATTTAATTAGAGTGTGAGGCATTGCATTCTCCCAGGTGAGTTGTGTGGAGTTTGTGTTAAGGGGGGGTGTGAGAAAAGCTGCTTGTAACTATGGTCAGAGCTGTCAGTCCTCCTTCCCACCCAGCCAGATATCCCACCATGGAACGTGCTTCCATTGCAGGGAGTGCAAGTTGGCTTTCAGGATGTCAGTCAGTGGTGTCCTGCTGTTGGTTGGTGCACAGTTCCCAGCATGGGCTTGTGCTCCCCACAGCAGTACCCAGTGTCAGCCATCTTGTCAGTTCTTTTCCACTCCCTGTGATGTGAGCATGGTTCAGAGTGGTGTTGATGGGCCACATTGTGAGGGTGACCAATATCTGTGACTACAACTCCCATCATGCTATTGGCTACACTCACTTCACCAGCATACACAGAATTCCTTCCTTTCAGTGAGCTTCCCTGTGAGGTGGTGTTCTAGTGGTGGCAAAATATCTGACTGTGTTTGTTGGTTAGATTTGTGCCACTGCCTTGCTCTATTTGTTGTTAGGTTTGTACATGTCATGACACAGTTACATATCACTATGAGATGGCATGAATTGTGTTTATCTAACTAACATACACATCTTGGGATGATTATCTTTTGGTTGCTGTGGATTTGCTAAGGGTGCATGGTTTGACTATCCCCTTGACAGTGATGTGTGTGTATTGTCACACAATATTGGGTATATTGGTTGTGTACTCACCAGGCTCTGGGATGTTTGATAGTCCATATACGCTCACTGGTGGTAGGATGGCCCACACCTTCTCCTCCCAGGGCCTGAGGTATACTGGTTTGGCAGGAGGGCCACTGCCGGTGCGATTACTCAAGGCGTAATCCTTCTTGAGTAGGTCCTTGACCCTCCTGCGCACATCATACCACCTGTTCTGGATGTCTTCCCTTGTGCGCAAACATGGTGATTGTGCGCTCACCCTGTCGACGATCCTCTCCCACATCTTGGTTTTCTGCGACATGGGGGTCTGTTGGACCAATGTACCAAACAACTGTGGCTCTACCCTGAGGATTTCATCTACCAGGACTTCCAATTCACTGTCTAGGAACTTTGGATTCTTCTTTGGGGGCATGGTGATGGGTGGTGGTGGGGATTGATGTGTGTGTGAGTGTGCAAGTGAGGGTGGGTGAGTGTAGGTTTTGCTGGGTGTATGTGGAGGGTGCTATTTGGGAGGTGCTAATGGTGTGTGGCTTGTGTGATGGATGAGTTGTGGGTGTGTCTGTGGTTGCTGTCTGATGGTGTTATGTGCTGGCAGGTCAGTTGAATTTGCAAAGGATCATGGTAGTGATTTGTGGCCTTTATATGGGTGGAGTTGTGGGTGTGTCTTTGTTCCATGTTTTTTCACCCCTGTATTTATTGACTTTGTCATTGCTTGTTTGGCCCTTTTTTTTGTATTTTTCCTTTGTGGGTTTTGGGCATGTAGGAGACATTCTTCTGACCGAGTAGGACACTGCAGTTGGCTCGTGCGGGCTTCTCTGAGTCTTTCAAGCTGTGTTCCTGATGGGTTTCATGTGCGGCATACGCGTCGGTCGCGGAGTATTGGGTTGCTACGGCTCGGTTTTGTATGCGTGTCGGTCGTACGGCTTGGGCTCCGTGCGACTCGGTCTGGTTTTACACGCATTGCATCGTACTGCGCGGGTCGGAGTTCGTGGGTACGTTTCTGTCGGGTTCATTCCTGGTGCGTGTCGGTCGGTTCTATTCGCGTAGTTTCCCGGCCGGATAGCTGGTTTCCGTGCGGTTCGGTCGTTCGGCTTGTGTTCCGTACAAGTCGGTCGTAATTCACATGCATTGCATCGTACTACGCGGATCGGGCAGCGCCGGTACGTGTCGGTCGGACAACATTCCCGTACCGAGTCGGTCGGTATGTTTTCCGGCCCGAATCGGAATCGGCCCCGATGGCTGACTTGACTCTCTATATAGGAGCGAATAGCCACAAACCTTACAAATGGTGGACCCATTGTCCAAGAGAGAGGTAATGTAATGTAATGTAAGCTGGACTTGTATAGCGCACTGTCACCAAACGGGTATCCTGGCGCTGAGAGTTACCATGTAGTCATTGTACGCAAAAACGGCCAACCCCATGAAAGACAAATATAAAAGGGGGAGGAAAAAACAAGGAGGGATGTCAGAGCGGGACAGTAACAATAACATCTTTATTTTTACTCCTCCCTCGGGAACAGCCAAGTTTTCAGCTTTTTCCTGAATTGCAACAGATTCTCAGTTTGTCTGATGTCAGTTGGGAGTTCATTCCACAGCCGTGAGGCTGCAGAGCTGAAGGCTCTGCCTCCAGCCCTGGTTCTTTTAAATCTTGTAGTATTCACCAAATTTGCTGTTGATGAGCGAAGATTTCTCGAGGATATACCAAGTGAATTTTCTCTGCAGTGGTTTAGGTCCTAATCCATGTGCTGCCCTAAAGACGATACAGAGGGATTTGAATTGTATTCCTTGATGAATCGGCAACCAGTGGAGATCCCTCGGAGCCAGAAATGCAGAGGCCCTGCACTGCCTGTTTAAAGCTAACTTTGCTGCTAATGTTTGGATTCTTTGCAGTTTCAATATCAATGAGTTTGGTGCTCCAAGACACAGGGAATTACAGTAGTCCAACTTACTCAGAATAACGCTTCTCACCACTTGTGTCCTAGCGGAGGCTGGCAATAACGGAAGAATCTTCCATAGAGCTCTGATCAGGGAGAAGCAGGTACCAACTATTTTGTTGACTTGTGAATCCAACTGAAGATTGTTATCCAACATTACTCCCAGATTACGCACTGTTTTAGCTGGGATTAGCGGTTTATCTGTAGGGGTAAGCCGGAAATCGATAGGAAGGGGGCGAGATATTTTATTCGTGGTTCAGTATACAACTTCTGTTTTGTCTCCATTAAATTGTAAATAGTTATTTCTAAGCCAGTTTGTAGTACTTTGCATGCACTCATGAAATGTATCCAGGGAAACTGCTTGATTCCCTTCCATCGAAAACACAAGTTGCGTGTCATCTGCATAGTTGACTAGTTCTATTCCAAAAGATTTAATGATAGGGATGAGTGGACGCAGGCATATATTAAATAAAATCGGACTTATTGCCAGTCCCTGCGGAACCCCATGTTGGACGGAGCTCTTTGTGGATGCAAAAGGTGGAATGATCACTGCCTGTTGCCTACCCGACAAATAAGACTGTAGCCATTTTAATGCCAGACCCCTAACTCCAATGTTCATAAGTCTTTTTAGCAGAATACTATGGTTCACTGTGTCAAATGCGGCTGACATGTCCAGTAGCACTAATATGACCGAATGGCCATTGTCATATCGCATTCTGAGATCATCAAGAACTGTCACTAGGGCCATTTCTGTTCCATGCTCAGGGCGGAACCCGAATTGAACCTCGTCTAGCAGGTGGTTATCTTCTAAAAAGTGAGAAAGAGATTTATTGACTGCTCGCTTCAGAATTTTTACCGGATCGCGTAACAGGGAGATGGGCCTATAGTTGGACGGACACAGAGGATCAAGTGTGGGTTTCTTGAGTAACGGGGTCACCATTGCCTGCTTCCAGCAGTCTGGGACCTTTCCATTGTTCAATGATTGGAGCAGATTTGATGCAGCCGAGGGAAGAGTTCTAAATTGAATTCGTTCCATATCCTCTGCGGGAGAGGGTCCAAAGGTGACCCAGAGGAGACACTCAAGGCTAATTTATTAAACATTTCCTCAGTGGGAATCTGGAAGTACTCCAGAGTAGCCTGTCGATCTTTATCTGTTCCCTCTTCCTGTTTCCCTGACATTGTTGGTGCGGATGACTCATTTTCATTATCCACACCAGTCTCTTTGTTTAATTTAAGACCACCAATAATTTGGTGATCTTCTCATCAAAGTAGACTGCGGAGATCATCACATAGCTTTTGCGTAGCTATGATCTTATTACTCACACAAGCAGGTTTGGATAGGTCCTTCACTATATTAAAGATAATTCTAGCACTGTTAGGTGCTTGCAAGATAATTTTTGCATAGTATTCAGCTTTTGACCTGGCAATTGCTGCTTTGTATAGGACCAATTGTGTTTTGAAGGCTCTTTTATCCGTTTCATCATAGAGTTTCCTCCATTTTCTTTCTGCCTGTTTACATTCTTTCCGCTGCGATCTCAATTCCTCACTATACCATGGGGTTGATGGTTTGTCTCTATTTTTTAACCTCTTCACTGGTATCATCTGGTCCAAAGTATGGTTTAACTGATCACAAAAGGTCTGATAATTTTCTTCCACCGACTTACTGGAATCAAATATATTTTTTTACGTAAGTAACGGGATATGTTTATTTTTCAGCAGCCTAGTCCATTCCCTTCCCTGTCGAAGGTTCCCAGACTGAGTCGTTTTATTACTCACTCTTGGTGGTATTAACAAAAAATAAACTAAAGAGTGATCGGTCCAGCATAAAGGCAGTACTTCAATCACCTTTGTCTCTGCGCAATTAGCAAATACCAGATCTAGGACATGGCCTCCTTGGTGTGTTGGTTGTAACACCAGTTGTTGCATGTTAAGACTCTCACATGCTTGCACTAGTTCTCTCAAGGCCGGGCCAAGATTCCCGTTATCCCAGAGGTTAAAGTCACCCAGTATAACCATCCTGGAATGGGTCAATGACATATTATAAAAGATGTCAATCAATGCCTGACACTGGGGACTCTGTCCTCCGGGAGGCCTATAACACACTATACCTGAGAACAATTGTCCCCTAGCCTCTTTAAGGGAGAACCCTAAAAGTTCTGTACCCTCTACATCATCAATGTGTAAAGGAGCAAAATTCCATTTCTCTTTGACTATCACTCCTACCCCCCTCCTCTCCCAACTAGCCGTGGTTTGTGAAAAGCTTTATAACCCGGGGGGCAGGCTAGCCCTAATTCAACTGCTGAGTCAGCTCGTGTCCAAGTTTCAGTTAAAAACAGAGCATCCAAATCATGGCATTCCAGCAAAATGAAGACCTATTGATAATGCTTAACCAGGGATCTAACAATATCTAAACCACATTTAAGACTATCTGATATGGAATCTCCCATGATGATGTTTCCCTTACTCAAAGTATCCTCTTTAGGACCCATGGCATCCAGCTCACCTATGTGCAGGAGTTGCTCCTTTGAATAACAGAATCTGGTATTTCCGGGTTGATGGAAATCCTGACCGGCAGCATGGCTGGCGCTGTGTGCAGTCGGTGCGCGGACGGGCGCAGACGGGCTTGCCTCTGGCGCGCCAGCGGAGCGCCCGCGGCGCCCGCGCGCACACTGCGCGCTTGCATTACCCTCTCCTTAAATAGAGGGGAGCGTTCTAAGCAAGACCAACTAGAACGCTGACCAAGATGGCGTGTGCTCGGTGACCCGCTCTGACAGGCGGAAGTACACCAGCTCACCTTGGTTGACAAAAGTGCAAGTGCAGAATAGGTATTTAAAAAGGAGTTTTCAGCTTCACACAGTACACACTACAATAAATCTAAAACTGTTATTTTTTACACTAAAAATTCTAAAAGCAGTTTTTCTAATAAACAAGTACTTCGCTAAAACGCGCTATTGTCTGTCGTGCGGTGAACGTTAGACACACAGCGGGTAATCTCTATAATCGCGCGCTTGCATTACCCTCTCCTTAAATAGGGGGGAGCGTTCTAAGCAAGACCAACTAGAACGCTGACCAAGATGGCGTGTGCTCGGTGACCCGCTCTGACAGGCGGAAGTACACCAGCTCACCTTGGTCAACAAAAGTGCAAGTGCAGAATAGGTATATAAAAAGGAGTTTCCAGCTTCACACAGTACACACTACAATAAATCTAAAACTGTTATTTTTTACCCTAAAAATTCTAAAAGCAGTTTTTCTAATAAACAAGTACTTTGCTAAAACACGCTATTGTCTGTCGTGCAGTGAACGTAAGACGCACAACGGGTAATCTCTATAATCGCGCGCTTGCATTACCCTCTCCTTAAATAGGGGGGAGCGTTCTAAGCAAGACCAACTAGAACGCTGACCAAGATGGCGTGTGCTCGGTGACCCGCTCCGACAGGCGTCTCTGCTAAAGGGATATCAACTATGGAGGCCACTCATAATAGGTTGGTTTGGTTGATGGCGCTTCAGTGCAGTATCTGCTTTGCTAGCAATTCAGTGTAAGTAGACCTTCCTTCATTTATAGTATGCAGTCCTGGCTACATAATTCTTTTCTGCTTTTCTCAGAGTTCTGTATTTCTGTGACAGATGAGTAAAAATTAGTTGAAAGCTGTTTGTTTTGGTTTGATGAAGGATTTAGTTGTGTAAGAAGAAGTAGGTTGTTTTGAATTGTTTCCAATTTATGGAAGCAGCATGTGTATGTTTTCTTGTATATGCTAAAAGAAATGTGTTGTTTTTTATGTGCACAGTGTGCTACAGTGTGATGGAAGTTTTTAAGCATGTCAAAGAGTGAGGGCATTTAAGAATATTATTGTGCTTAGTTTATTTTGATCGGGCGCATGACTGTGTGTACAAAGGTTATTTTTGAGTGGCCCATAACATATCTCGTGCTCGGGGGTTATTTTTCCTAGCGCTCAGTTTTCTGAAGGAGCTCACAATGAGCTTTCTGCTCGAGCCTTCTATTAATGGTCTTGGAAAGTAAATATACAGCTTGGGGGGCGTCTATTAAGGTGCGTCCTCATGCAATTATCCCGCAAAATTTGGCAGCCATTTTGGCTTGGGGAATAAAGCAAGAAAGTCAATGGTATGGTGGACTCGCGTATGAGGAGCGCTATGGTCTTGATTCTGTCAGTCTCTTCTTGCATTTAGGTGTAGAGGTAGAAGTCGGGCAGTTTTTAAGAGGGAATGGTAATTTTTGGCAATTTTGGGGGCAAACTGTGAGGAGAGATGTCTTCTGAGAAGGATAAGGTGGTTGAGGAGATTACCAATGGAAAACTGATACAACATGAAATTAAGGCTTCTTTTCAGGAAGAAATTCAGTCAATTATGGGGGAAAAAAAGGGATCAAGGATCTGATATTGAATATTGGTATTTGTCTGATGAAAATGCAGATGGCAATGACAAGAAGGGAAAAAGGAAAAGAAAGACAAAACATATGGAAACAAGCATTTTCAATGCAATAGGTCTCGCATTTGATAGAGTTTGAGGTATTGGCATTGTAATTGACAATGCCTTTTATTTATGTGTTTTGAAAACCTATAGGTGGTGCATAAACACGCACTTGTACTTATTATAGTCCTTGCTTATGAGAAGCAAGGCTGGCAGTAACTGTGCCTCTCTTACTGCCAGCCTTGCTTCTCGTAAGTAAGGAATAAGTACAAAGTGAGTGTTTAGCACCACTTGCAGGTTTTCAAAACACAAAAATAAAAGGCATTGTTATTTACAATGCCAATAGGTCCAACTCCCGAAATGCAAGACCTATTGCATTGCAAATGCTTGTTTTGTTTTTACGAGTGGAAAGAATAAGAGATTGTATCTGCAAGACCTCTGCCATTAGTGCTTAACCCAGTGTTTGTGGTGCCAGCAAATAATCTGTTCTCTTCACTTTTATTCATAGTTTATGAGTCTCGATAGCTGTGCGTGGGGGCTGGGAGGGTCAATAGAACATGCATCATTGTAAAAAAAAATGACCTTTCTATTGTCCCTTTCATTACTCTTAGAGTGCAAAACATTCTGTGTAAATCTACAAAATGCATACCAATAGTTGCTCAAAGCAGAACATTTATCATACGGGTCACGGGTGGTGTCAAAGTTTCTCGTGATGAAAGCATGCACTCCATTGGAGGTGAATGATACGCCTAAACAATAGCATTAGGTGACAGGAAAAACGCCTCTGGGATCAGCAACATGTTATTGGCAGTGTCTCAAGAAAGCATGTTTTTTTTTGTGCATTTTTTTATACCACGAACTCGGCGCAAGGGCAGTGGAGGCCTTTACATAAACACCAGTTACATTGCTCTAGGCCAGATTATTTTTTTGAGGGGTAGGAAGATTAAGTGAATTGCCCAGAAACAAAGGATGTTGAGTCGAAGCCGAGACTCGACCTGGTTTCCCGGTTCCAAAGTATGCACAGTATAGTCAATGTGTGTCTCTATAATCCCCGAAAAATCTCAGTTGATCACACTTTTTTAGACTTTATGGTTACAATCAAAAACCTACAAATCATTGAAATGTGTCAGCTATGATGAGCTACGTAATCATATTGCCCTTTTGTGCGCGGTTCATGACCTCACACAAACTGTCACAGATAACAACACAAATTGATCAGGTCACATCTGTACTGGAATTTCTATGAATTTTTTCATACCATTTATTTGGTGATTTGAATAAATAACTATAATGTGTTTCAGTGAATGTCTTTAGTTGTGTTAAATGTACGTCTGCCTCTGCCTAAAATACTTCTAGGTGCAAAGGGTGACTTTGGCTACTTCCTGGGAGCTCTAGTCACAAAAATGAAAAGCATTGAAAAAGTGGGTGCAGTGCAGTGCAGTGCTGTACCCAGAGCCCACTGGCCACCGTCGGAAACCATACAGAGCGGGGCCTGAAAGCAGAGGGAATGGACGTACAGTGTGAGAGAAGGAGGGCCCTTGTTTTGGACTGAGAGAGAGCCCACTGGCCACAGCCAGAAACCACCATACATAGTGGAGCCTGGAGGGAGAGAGAGTGGGCATACAGTGTGAGAAAAGGCCGTGCCCTGTGAGCTGTGCCCATCACCTGACTCTTAAAACAGGGTGGCAGTGGTCATTAATTTGTATGTTTGACCATTTATAATTTAATGAAGTAACTTTGCGAATGCAAATTAACAATTCAATTTATTCGTTAGCATGTGCTGCCTTCCATAAATCATTCTCATCTATCAGCAGAGCAGGCACAATGGATGGCAGCGTGATGCAGCACGAGTAGGGGCGTGAAGGGGGAGGGGTGTTTGGAGGCGCTGCACGGGCAGCCACAAGTACTCCCATCAGCAGATAAGGAGATCTGGGATTCTCCTGTCCTCGCACCAGATTTTCTGTACTGTTGTGCTCCCAGGCCTCAGTGTACATCAGACAGAAGAGATTTTGATCTCTACGGATTGCAGTGCCTGAGTGGCAGATTACAGGGGCACGTTGCATACCAGAATAAAGTATCTTCACTTGGCAGGCAGAGAGCCCTCTGTTCAATCACTCTCAGTGTTGTATTTAATATGTTCATCATAAATGCACAGTCTTCTTTTATCACATGGGTGGGCGGAGTGGCAATTATTCTCTGGCGAGGCATGAGCTTCCCTCTGTTGCCCCAAGAACTTGTGGGGAAGAACTGAATGAGGGGGAAGTTGTGGAAAATCTGCAGTCTGCGAACTGTGGGTGGGCCGTTCACCGACATCTGCGTGAGACTTCACTCTTGTAATAGGAACAGGGACATCTTAAGGATTTTAGGGGCCCTGGGCCAAACGTATTTTGGGGGCCCCTGTTCTGAACAGATTTGAATTTATTATCCTATTTCAGCTCTTTCATGAACTCTTTGGCCAGGCCATTGACAGTGCACAGGAACACTTGTCCAAATTTTAAAGTTGTTACATCTAATATTCAGGGATAGTGATGTGTGTTATCAATATTGTAATACAGCAGCAGCTCAAAAATATTACTGAAAATAATCTCTGTGGCACCCTCCCATTTCTCATATGTGAGGTCCTTTTTTGATGTAAAAGAAACTTTTTTATGGATGTTGCATGAAACATAAACACAACATTTATCTGCAGAATGTCTGTTTTTAAACAATCTGTTTAAGAATTATTAAAGGGCATCAGGGAAAAACCCTATGCAGAACAGAGCTGGCTCTATCAGGGGGCCCCCTGAAAGGCTGGGGCCCTGGGCCAGAGCCCACTTTGCCCATGCCTTAAAACGTCTCTGAATAGGAATTATTCGCGCTGCAATGGAAAGGCAGTGATAACGCACCAGACGCACGTAGGGACTGAGCACGCGTTGCTGCTCGCTCCCGTGGGAATACTTCATGAGAGTGAACTTGCGAGAAAAGGTGGGACATGCACCCACCAGTAGCCATTTGCAGGCTACGATTTTTAAAGGACACACATGAAAGCCAATCAAAAGCGTGGGAAGAGCCAGCCCCCACAAAGTACAGACAACAGATCGCCTACAGCGCAATCGCTGTTTAGGCTCGACCTAAAAAGCAATTAAGCCTTAAAGAGAAAGTGACACACAGGAGAGAGGCGTCCTTAGCGGCACACAAGGTATGACAGATGATGAGTTGGAGGAAGAGTTCTTAGACAGTGGTAATAAAAGGGGAGAAGATCTGAGTTTTGATGAGTATGTGACGGACTTACAGCAAGATGATTATTCAGGAGAAGATTTGCTTGGTGAGGTAGAGAAAGCGTCTGCTTCCAAGGAGACAATTAAAAATCCTTTGGGAGAGGAGATTTGTACTTCATACAATTTAAGACGTCCTAGAAGTGCGGACTGGTGGCTGTTAGAGCACGTAGGGAAGTTTATCAAAAGATGGATAAGGAAGCCATTGGAGAAGGAAGTACGGAGTATTTTAAGAGCTGAGTGTTGTAGATGATAAGGTATGTAATACTCCTAACTTAGAGGGGTCATTAGGATGGCAGGCGGACTTTAGTCCGCCCGCCACCCTAGCAGTAACGGGACCGCCCGCCTGCCATGTGGCGATCCCGCCACCCTAATAATGAAGCGACCGCCACCGCGGCGGTCGCATCTGGCGGTTTAACATTGCGGCGGGTGCTGCTGGCTGCAACACCCGGCGCAATGGTAAAATGCCATGTTGTGCATTTCCATGCACAATGTGGCAGGCACCGCGCAGTGCCTGCCACCTTGTGCATGGACACACAGGGGGGTACCATGGGTACCCCCCAAGTGCACCCCCACCCCCTGGGGGCCCGCAACGGGTCCCCAAAGCAAATCCCTGCCAGCCTTTCCGTGGCGGCATCGCCGCCATGGAAAGGCCCGTGAAAAGCAAACATCATAATATGGATGGCGGTGCCTGCTAGGCACCGTGAACATATATGTGCCCCAGCTCCGCCCAGCCGGCAATCGTAATGATTGCCGACCAGTGGAAAATCGGCGGACGGACTTTCCGTCCGCCGCGATACCCACCGCCATCATAATATGGCGGTGGGTAAATCACGTTACGATGGCGTGCCGGCGGTGGCGATTGTTACGCCATCGTAATCACCCCCTTAGATCCTGAGTTGATAACTTTTTTGTAGACGGGAAGAGATCTGTTTTAGGGTCTAGAAAGATCTTTGAAACAGTGTCATGATAAACTCTTAATGTTTTAGGCCATTTGGCATGTATCTTGGAAATGGCAGAGAGGAGTATTCGAAGGAAGTTCCAGTGGATTTGAATTCTTTTAAGGGGATGGAGCCAGAGGGTTTTAGTGCTTTTGGGCAATGATAATGCTGAATTAAATGCAGAGAGAAAAAAGGCAGTGCTTATGAAAATACATCTTAGGTTAGGTCACTTGACTGGAAAAGAGGCAAGTGAGAATCCCAAGGGTTTGCTCTTTAGAGAGGATGTGGATCAAAGCCTGAGTAAATGTGTGTTGACCTTCACAGCCTTAGATAAGGCTCAGAATAATATGAGGAGAGTTTTTGGTGGGAGCGTTTTTTGAAGGGCTGGTAGAAGGGGACTTTCTTCTGGCCCAGGTTTACGAAGGTCCCACTATAATTTCAACCACAGGGATATGGAACAGGCTTCCAGGTTGGAACAGGTTTCTATCCCATAGACTAAGGACTTCGAGGACTAGAGGTCAAGGATGTTAAGGATTCCAGGATGATTACAATGACTAATTTTGCTTTTTTCACAGGAAAAGTAGGTGGTAGTTTGAAGTATTTTATCCACGTGTGGGAGAGTATTTCTTTAGATCTGTGGGTTTTGGATGTGATTCAGAGGTTCAGGATAGAAATCATGGAACTACCACAACAGGGGCGAGAGCCAAGAGAATTGATTTCGTGTAGAGATCAATATGCTTTGGTAGATGGAGAGATAAGATTAATGTTGGAGAATGGAGAGGGGGGCGCAAGAGGGCGCACGGCAAGATGGCCGCACCCTAGTGAGGCTCTGCCCGGCTGAGCCTACATCCGACCATTATCCGCCCTGCAAAGCCAGCATCTGAGCACTGTAAACGGGTGCTTCAGATCTTTTAACCCTCCTGCTCACATTGGAGGTTGATTGGGCTGCTGGGGACCACCGCAACGACCTAAAATTGGGAGCGATTGGCTCAGGCGGCGTCTCGGCAAAATGGCGGCGGCCGCGAGGCTCTGACATTGGCGCTTGCTGATTGCTACTCGCCCTTCCCGGGGTCGGAGGGGACTGGTCCACGGCTCACGGGGGCTGCGGAGGTGTGTGGAGCGTCACTCCGGTGATATCTGGCAGCTTGGTTCCCGGTCTGCGGTGGGTGTGGAGGAGTGCCGGGCCCCTACTGTGGAACGAGGGGCCGCGGCTGAACACCGCTGAGGGCGCGGCCTGACGAACCTTACAGGCCGGACGCAAGCCAAGGCGAACACTGATGAAGGCGCTGTCTCGCCTGGTGCTGGCGGTGGTAAGTGGGGTGCGGCCCTGCTCGGGCCGGTAGCTGTGGAGGCGGGTGCGGGCCTGGGCGTGGGCCGCGGCCTGCAAGCTGCTGCTGGGGGCTGGTGCGAGTAGGCGCCGAGGACCGATGCTGCTTGTGCCTTCACTCTATGGCGGCGCGAGACACACTGCTTCGGCCGCGCCTGTGTGTGACATTGAACCTGTTGTGATCGACTGTCACGGGCCATTCTCCGCCCTGGCGTCTCCTTACATGTGCTGCCTCTGCATGGTTGTGCAGCCTCTGTAGTGCCACCAGCTTCCCACGATCACCCTGCTGCACGAGGACATGCACCCTTCCTGCCTGGGCCCATGCTGTGCCTTTCTTTCCCCTCACACGCTGGCACGGGGATGTGCTGAGGGTGCCAACGAGCTCTGCCACTGGATTCCTCACCATTTTTGGATTAGGTGCACTCCTGCCGCTTTCATGGGGGTGTGTGCCTTAGCCATGGCTGGTTGACGTGCCTTGGGGACTGTGCTAATTTTACTGCCGCCTCTGAGACTGGGCATCTCACAGTCTTGCTGACCACCTAGAGGAGGTATTGCCCTTGGTCGTGTGCCCTAGATGTGCCAAGGGTCAGTGGGCTGCTAAGACTGTTGTGGTTATTTTCTCCTGCGCGGCTGTGTCTTCTGTGGAGGGAATTGTAGGGGCCCTGCAACACGCGCTCATTACCCCAGTGGGCCTCTGCCTCAGCGTTGGACTGGTGGTGACCGCCTTCCTCCGGTTCCACTGCGTGGCAGGGGGGGAGCGGTCATTTGTCATTTATTGGCTTGAGGGGGTCTTCTGGACGAATCTCTGACTATCCCCGCATTAACCGGTTAGTTGGGCTCACCTTCGGCGCAGCGGAGGTGCGCTGCATGGTGGAAGGTGCCTCTGTGCGCACGTCCGCGGTGTGCCCATTGATTGGACGTCTACTACACCCGATTCAGCTTCGTCCCAGATTTGAGATGTGTTCAGCTTAGGTGTTTCTTTGCGCATATCAATACTGCGGACCGGGCCTGGCTTCTGCTGCGGCCACCATGGGGAGGACTGATAAATCCCAGCCTCGCCTCACATTTGAGGCGCGCAAATCCACAAAAGCTATGCAGAAGGCTGCCTCGGACTCGGAGGCTGACGCACAGGGTGATGGCCCCTCTACCCTGGAAATGACGCTATTGGCCCTGCAGCGCAGCCTCCAATCCATTGAGGGCACGATGGCAGCAGTGAACCACCGCCTGGACCATATGTCGGCACAGATGGAAAAGCAGAATCTCCGCATGGGGGAAGTCGAGCAGCGGGTATCTGCGGCGGAGGATGGTCTGAGTGAAGTGGCTGGGAAAACGCTCAACATGGAAAAAGTCCTAGCACTCATTCAGGCCAAGAACGAAGATTTAGAGGTGCGGTCCCGGCGCAACAATATTAGACTCACTGGGCTGCCGGAGTCCACCAATGTAGGCAAGATGGAGACTTTCGTGGAGAACCTCATAAAGGACATTTTTGGCGCTGAAAACCTATCTGCCATGTTTATCATTGAATGTGCCCATCGATCCCTTGCGGCCAGGCCGGTTCCGGGTGCTCCCCCCGGCCAATAATTGCGAGACTCTTGAATTATAGAGATCGAGACACCATCTTGCGCATGGCCAGGGATAAGGGCAGTATTGTCCATCAGGGTAACTCCCTTGCATTTTTCCCCGACTTTACGGTCACGGTGCAGGCTGCTCGACGGGAGTTTGGAGCGGTGAAAAAGTTTTTGCAGTCGGAGGGGGTCCCCTACGCCATGTTGTACCCTGCTCGTCTGCGGAGAGGACCTGATGGAGACTCTAAGATCTTTTCTAACCCTAAAGCGGCCCTGGAGCATGCCAAACAATTGAAGCGGAGACGGCGTGAGTCCAGTGCTACACAGGATGAAGAGGAGCAGTAGGAGGGCGGTCGTCCTCCTGACCTATTACTAGTTCGACCTGTTATGCATGGACATGTTGTGTGATGTCGATACTATGCTATCTGTCTGTCTTTTCTCTTGTTTCACAGGTGTGACTTGGTGCACTACATGGCGGCTGGGGGTCTTATTCTCCGGAGCCCCGTTAGGGAGGCTGTGGGCTTTTGTTTTGGCAGGCACATGTAATAGACCTGCTCAGCCACCTCCTACTTGTTAGGAGGCTAGTAGCACTCTGATACCCCCCAGATGGGAGAACCCCATAGACATATTGCTACTTGTTGTTTTTGTTGGGGAAGGGTCGACAAGAGAAGGGATGGCTTTGGCAAGTTGGGGATGCTGAAGTGGGTGGGGGGATGGGGGTGGTGGTTGGGGGGGAGGCGGGCACCATGTCTTTACAGTGAGGTTGAAACCAACTTGTATCATGCAACAGCAGGCACACACTGTGGGTGCTATTGCACATGTTCATATCTCTATATGGCTTCGACTAAATGAGTGGTAAAGTAAGGTTTTTGACCTGGAACGTACGGGGTCTGAACACTCCAAAGAAAATCCGATCTGTATTGGTGTATTTAGATAGGATGGATGTGCAAATTGCCTTTTTGCAAGAGACGCACCTCACTACAGCCTCGGAAAAAACAGTGGGTGCACGATGGGCGAGTGTCAGAATAGCATCCTCTTATTCTTCCTATGCCAGGGGTGTGCTGATCCTCGTTAAGAAAGGGGTCCCATTCACTGTTATTCGTGCAGAAACGGATGAGCACGGCAGAATGGCACTGGTGTATGGCACGTTGGGTGGCAAGAGTGTGTTGCTGGTCAACATATATGGACCAAATGTTGATGATCCAGCCTTTTTTGTGGACGTATGGCCCCGTATCTCGGGGTTTTCCCAGGTGGAACTCCTCTGGGGCGGTGATTTTAATGTTTGCTTGGACGTGGCTATGGATCGATTGGGCAGTAGTACGGTGCGACCTAAGCAGGCCTCTGAGGTGCTGCTAGGGCTATTGGATGCGGGAGGTCTGCATGATGTATGGAGTATGCAACATCCTGGAGAGCGGGAGAGCACCTTTATATCCTCTGTGCATGGGACGTGGTCACGCATAGATTTCTGGCTTGTTACGGTGACTGCCTGCACTTGGGTGGTGGGGGTCAACCATATGGCTAGAACGCTTTCGGATCACTCCTCGGTGGTTCTTGAGCTACAGGTACCTACATGCGAGAGACCGCCCTTTGCGTGGCGTTTGCAGCCGTCCTCCCTCACGGACCTAGTTTTTAAACATGACATTGGGGAGGCAATACGTAACTATTTCAGGGAAAATGCTGGTTCTGTTGAGAGTGCAGGGGTATTGTGGGAGGCCTTTAAAGTGACAATCAGGGGTGTCTGCATGGGTGCGCAAGCCGGGGTATTGAGGGACCTAAGACACAGAATCAATAAACTAGCTGCTGAAATCTCTACGCTAGAGCGTGAGTATGATAGGCACCCTTCTCAGACAACGCTGTCAGCAATACAGGATCTTGTGACTGAGCACAATGATACCGTGGACCAGGAGCTGGTGCACAGATCCAGACAATGCACCACCCGATACTATGGGGAGGGGGGTAGACCAAGTCGCTCTCTTGCGCAAAGATTAGCAGCTCCACGCAGTCAGGAATGCATCACGGAGATGCTGGATGATGAGGGGGTTGCGCATTATGCTACACCTGAGATTTGTGATATAGTCCTCAGCTTTTATTCCAAACTCTATGCGAAACAGGCTGGGGCGCAGTCGGCGGACATACATTCTTATCTGGATGACATCGCACTCGGATGGTTGTCCCAAGGACACAGGGAATATATTACACAGCCATTTGATGTTGAGGACGTCAAACTTGCTATAATGTCTCTGCCCACAAGCAAGGCTGCGGGTATTGACGGACTCCCCAGTGAGTTTTACAAGGCTTATGTGGACGATCTGGCCCCAAGGGTCTTGGAGGTTTATGCGAAGGCGTATGATATGGGGCGTCTCCCACCCACTCTCAGAGAAGCACTCCTGGTGACTCTCCTGAAGCCTGACAAGGATGCCAATCGGTGCGATTCCTACAGGCCCCTTTCGATCATTAATATTGACGTGAAGATGTTGGCAAAGATGATTGCCAATAGGTTCCAGCCGCTAGTCCCTCTCCTGGTCCTTCCTGACCAATCGGGATTCGTATCCGCCAGATCAACCTCGCACAAGCTGCGTACGGTGTTCGCCACTCTTCACTACTTTGACCCAGACTTTCAGGCAGTGGCAGTGCTGCTTGACGCAGCAAAAGCATTCTATTCCCTTCAATGGGATTATATGTTTACTGTGCTGACGAGGATGGGTATTCCCCAGTTCTTCCTTCAGTGGATCAGGGTGCTCTACCCGGAGCCGGTTGCGCGGGTGCGTGTCAATGGTTGGGTGTCGTCGGCTTTCCCTATTGAAAGAGGTACGCGGCAGGGGTGCCCCTTGTCGCCTATGTTATTTGCGTTGGTTCTGGAGCCTCTTGCTTGTAAGTTACGCCAGCGGCATGCAGCGGCTGCATTGCGTTTTCGGCAGCGACCGCTTGTGGTTTCGCTGTACGCCGACGACATGCTACTGTATGTGCGCGAGCCTGCTACTTTCCTGCCAGAACTGCTTCGCGAATATGTCAAATTTGAACGATACTCTGGCCTAGGGATTAATTGGGCGAAGTCGACAGTGTTCCCGTTAACGGTTGGTACGCGGGAAGTGGAGCTAGACTCCCCGCTGACGTGGACTCAGGACCTGGTGAAATGCCTGGGGATATGGCTGCATAGAGATCCTGATCAAGTCATTTCGATAAACTATGGCCGGGTTATTGCTTGGATCACTGATCAGGAGGAGCGGTGGGCTCGGTTGCCTCTTTCGCTTGCTGATCGGATCGCGGTGCTCAAAATGTCTATTTTGCCCAAACTTCTCTATCTATTCGTGAATATTCCCATTCGATTAAATACCTCGCTGTTTAAAACGCATCAGTCAGCTTTGCTAACATTTGTTTGGGGGGCAAGAAGCCCAAATGCAGTTGGGACGTGCTTGTGCAGCCATTTGATCGGGGGGTTTTTGAGGCCCCTGATATGCGACTATATTACCTGTGTGCGCAGGCCCAATTTGCGCACTACTGGCACTTTCCACAGCGTTTCCTACCCCACACAGCCATAGAGGCAGATGCAGTTCTTCCAATGCCACTTGTGGCGGCAACACTCTCGGGAGGTGGGGGGCCCTAGAAACAAAATCAATCCTGTGCAGTGTACCGCATGGGCCTGGAGGGCACTAGCAAAACGAGCACAGCTTACCTACCTCTACGCTCCGAAGCTGCCGCTGGCTGCGCACCCGGACATTTCGGCGGCGCAGGAGCGGTCCGCACTGAGCGCGCTGAAAGCTGCTGGGATTACACAGATGGGGGACCTGTACAAGCGGGCCAGTTTCGCTCGCTGCAGGATGTACAGGGCGGTCGGGCCACCTGCTTGATGTTGGGATTCACCTATGTGCGAGTGCGGAAGGCGGTTAGGGCCATCTACCCTGACTTTCCGACTGAACCTAAAACGCTGCTGGCACTGCAGGCGGTGCTGGCGGGGAAAGAACGCAAGGGCCTGATAACCAAGCTCTATCATGCGTCTTTGCGGGAGAGGGAGCCGGGGGAACACCCCTCGTATCTTAAATGGAATGCGGCGCTGGGGTCCACACTCTCGCTTGAACAATGGAAATTCTGCTGTGCGTTAACAGGTCCCCTCACGGCGAATTGTAATCTACGCATCATCCACTTTAAGTACTTGCACCATTTATACTATACCCCGCTGCAACTACGGAGGTTTGGTTTGCGTGATGATGCGTGCTGCATGCAATGTGGACAGGCTGATGCTGATTTTCTACATTTGGCGTGGCAGTGTGCAGGGATATTTGCATTTTGGTCTGGGGTGGTGTGCGTCCTTATGGATGTGGTGATGGAACCTGTGCGATGTGCTCCGGAGGTCTGCCTGTTGGGCAATGTGCAGAGTCTTAAGCCTTGCAGCCGGCGCCTAGTCGCGGTCTCGACTCTGCTAGCTAAAAGGGCGGTGGCGCAGTGTTGGGGGGCAAAAACCACTCCTACTGTTAAAAAATGGATTCGCGAACTAATATATTGCAGAGATCAGCTCAATACCTACGCGGAGGAGCTTCCCGAGGCCTCGCGGCCTAAAGACTTTTGGGCCCCACTCACTGCATATTTGTTGTGCCACCCTGACCTGTAAATCATTACAATTATGTGCTGTTTTGTGCTTTGACAAGGTATGCCGGAATTGGGACTCCCTATATGTTGCGCCACTCATGTGTGTTCATGAAGCCTAGGATTCAACCACTGAATAATGTAATGTCATCTACTGTGCCAGGTGGGGAGGGGGTGGGGGGATGTTTTGTTTCTGCGGTATTTGTTCTGAGTTTTTGTATTTTCCTTGCGGAACTGTCACTGTCCACATATCAACGAGAAAATATGCTTGCGACATGTGTTACGCTGATATTGGTGGTCCCAGATTTGGGTCTCTCTGTATTACTGCTGCAAGTTCTTCAATAAAAAAAATAAAAAAATGTTGGAGAATGGAGCAATTTTGCTGGCTGGGGTGGGGAATCAGTGAGTACCCTGTTTCTGGGAGAGAAAGGATGGAGACCTTTCATACATCCCAGAGAGTTGAACAGATTCTTGGTTAACAAATGTTTCAAGATGGAAGTTATCCATCTTTCAAGAGATATGTTATTGAAGGAATTGGCTAGTAAATTTGGGTCTAAAAGATGCATATTTTATGATTCCCATGGAGCGGGACAGTCAATTATTTCTTCAGTTCAGATGGAAGAACCAGCTGTACCAGTTTCAGTGTCTACCCTTTGGCCTATCCTCTGCTCCATCATGTTTCACCAAAGGAATGAGGGCAGCAGTGTCTTTTTTTAAGAGAGAGAGGTATTAGGATAAATATTTATTTGGACGACATTTTGGTGATGTTGCAGTGTGTGGAGGAATTGCAGAAATAGTTGCGGTTGGCCAAAATGTAATGGAAAGTTTGGGCTTTATTGTGAACGAGGAGAAGTCGGTAATGAAGTCGGCTCAGACATTGGAGTGTCTGTGTTTCAAAATAGATACGGTCAATGTGATGTTGTTACTTGCAAAAATGGTAGAGGGGATAAAGAAGGAGATAAGGTATGTATTGGACAAATACATTTTGACTGTACGGAAACTGCCGATGTTGATAGGATTGTTATCCTCATCAATGCAGGCAGTTTTTTTGGGACCTTTACAATACCAGGCTCTGCAGAGGGTGAAAGCGGAAGCCATGAGATGGGGATTGTGGTATGGTGATAGGATAGGTTTAGATCAAGAAGAAGCAAAGAAGGAGTTGGTTTGGTTTTTGGAGAATCTGGAAGCATGGAATGGGTGAGCCATTTTTAGATGTGTTCCAGATTTTGTATTGGAGACAGATGCAAGTTTGTCAGGTTGGGGTGCACGATTAGGTGTTCAGGGGACTGGTGGACTGTGGTCAAGTGTGGAGAGGAATCAGCACATAAATTGCTTAGAGTTGATGGCAAGGTTATATGCACTCATGAGTTTCATTTTGCAGGAGAGTGCAGTGTTGCTAAAAATGCACAATGTGTCTGCAGTTTTTTTAAATTTATTCAGTGTTTTATGTAGCACGAACATGACCCCAATCTAAATTTAACAGGTATATTGGGCATATGTGTCTAGCTGGATATGAGGATAGGCTCTCAGAGGTAAGTTGGATAGGTTCAAAATGCTTCGTTTTGGGGTTCATCTGGCGCGGGCAAAAAGATATGCCCATGGGGAGATATGTGATAGATATGTGATAGTCTCTAGACAGATCTTTACATGATTGTTCGGTATTGGTTAAGGTAGGAATTTGCTCATTAGAAAGATCTTGGCTCTTTCTTGAAACTTGAAGAGCTCGGTATCCTTCTGATGTTTGGAGGCAACGAATTCCAGATTCTAGGTGCGGCTCCTGAGAACACTCTGTCATAGGCTTTTTTCTTCTGGAAGAATGGTGGCTTCAGCACTAGATCTCTGGCACACCTAGAATATCTCCTTCCACCGGATATCTCCAATTTCTGAGCTAGATGCATCAGTGTTTTGAAGTGTATTGCTTTGTGTGTGATACAAGCCATTTTGAGTTGAATTCTGGCTTTGTATGGTAGCCAATTCAGCACCTTTAGGTGTGGAGAGAAGTGGTCGAATTCTTATGAGCCATTTATGAGTCTAGCTGCTGCGTTGATGCAGGTTATTTAGAGGAGCTATTGAGACCTTAGGTAAACCTGATAGTGTTGTACATCTGTATACAATCCTCTATATGACTAATGCCTGGACCACCAACTTGAGGTCTGCTGTTTCGATGAATGGTTTCAGTTTTCTAATATAACTCAAGTGAAATCGGGCACTTTTAGCCAATGAGTTCATGTGGGTTTGCATGTTCAGGCTCTTATCTAGCGTAATTCCAATAGATTTGGTTGAGTCCACTATGCTCGGGGTGCAGTTTAGTGCGGTGATCGTCTTGGTCCATTTCTTTATAACGGGTGAGCTTTTGGTGGGGGATTTTAGTAATAATTCAGTTTTTTGCTTGTTTAGTTTAAGCTGATTGCTTGTTAACCATTGAACCGTCACCATTAATGCCTCGTTCATTGATTTGATCTCCCCCAATGACGAAATCTTAATGTAAATCTGTGTGTCATCTACATACATGTGGAAATAGATGTTGGCAAGGCGGTGTATTTCTTTTTTTTTTATTGAGCAGAAAGCACGGATAATACAGAGAAAGAAGAAAACTGCAAAACGATTTATACAATAAGCTACTGATAAATTATCGTCATAACAAGTATAGACAAGTATAGAGTGCAGTGTGTCATATTTGTCCCGGATATATCGTTCATAATAGAGTTAACAATAACAGCTTCTTACCCGTTACAGTACAATTTCAGTGCAATATGCTGTTTAACATCCAAAGATAAGAAATCACAATTGATCTTTGTAGAAAAATTACCCAAAGTGCAAATGTAATACAATACTAACAAACATATATAAAGTGCAAAATGCGGGATTTCACAGATATATATTATTCCTACAAATTAGGACCAGTGCTTTATAGGTAAATTTCCGGCTAAAGTGCAAAGTGCTAGTTGCCATCAAAAACGTGATTTAAAAAAATGTCTTCTTCCGAGCATAACTCCCTTTAAAATGCAATATAATAATTTGCCATCTAAGCAAACTCTAACAAGAAGCATTCATCTACGTTTTCCAAACATACCTCGAGGTAACGTCAAACACAGTATTTTCCAAGCTTGAATTTTACGAAAAGTGCAGTGCTTAAAGTGCAAAAGTGCTAAAGTGCAACAAAAGACAAAAATAAATGTTCTCTTTTTTTTCCCTTCCTTTCCTCCCTTTTCTCCTTTCTCTACCCAATTTTTGTTTTGATCCGACCCTACATCTCGGAAAAGATCTCCAGCCTCTCTATAAATCGCCATACGGTATTGAATCTTTTATTGGCACCTATTCTCTTAGCGTATACTTCTTCAAATCTAGAACGAATTAGTTTATTGAACCATTCCGAATAAGTGGGTATTTATTGGGACCTCCAATTCTGCAATATCAGTGAACGTGCCACGAGGGAAGCAATTGCTACAAATGTCTCCTCCCCTCTCGACATGCCGAGATTTCGTCTCTGGCTTGCCCAACCAAAAAGTGCAATCTCCGCGTCAGGATCCAAACTTTTAGCTTAAAGCCAGGAAGAACTTTTCCCAGAATTGTCCTAGCTTCGGGCAGGTAAAAAAGGTATGGAGCCAGCCTCCCTCGCCTGGAATCTGGCAACGAAAACATTTGTTCTCTAATTCAGGATATATCTTATGGAGAGCATGGGGAGTATAGTACACCATCCAGCGCGACAGAAACGTCATTCTTTTAAAATTAGCCGCTCGTAAAGGCCTTACTGCCTAGCTGTGAGATGGCTTGCCAATCCCGATTTGAGAACCTACATTGGGTTTCCAGTGCCACTTTTTCTAAATGATTATTAACCATAGTAGGTTCCCCTTGAGACCGTATGTAACGATACCAGTTGCCTACCCCTCTCAGTTTTGCTCTAAAAAGAGCAGTCACAAGTGGAGTTGGGCCGGGGCCAGGTAAAAGACTATACTTTTTTAGTAATTGTAAAATCTGAATACATTAAAAAAAGGGAGGCTTACTCAAGGTGCCACATCTCGTTTGAACTTCTTACCAAGTAATGCCTCTGCCAGCCACTAGAAAGTGCCCTAGCTCTTTGAATCCCCAATTAGTCCAGGACCTTAAATGGCTGGCCTGTATTTGAAGGCCCAAGCTCTTGCATTCGGTTAATTCTAAAAAATAAGATCCTGTGGAGCAGGCCTGTTTCGAATAAAATATCTGGAGTCTGTAGATATATTCTTGCAAAGTCTTATATCTCGTTTTTCTGGGGAGTTTAGTTATTTTCAGAAATACCGGGACCTGTGAACCCGCCTCTTGCACCATCTTGGTTAAGAAAAAATCGTCAATAGAGTCCTTGCGGTCAAGTAAACGGGCTGCTAAATCTAAAAAGGCTGCTTCATAGTATATGTGGACTTGAGGAAGTGCCAGCCCCCCCTGACTGGTGTCAGGTTTGAGCACTGGAAGTTTTATTCTTGGAGCCTTCTTGTTCCAGACGAATCTTCTGAATAACGTTTCTAGCTCCTTAAAAAAGATCATGTTAATTTTTATAGGGAGATTTATAAACAAGAAGAGCAGTAGGGGTAAGATTGACATCTTGATAAGAGCCACCCGACCTATCAAAGTAAGCGGTAATAACGACCACTCTTCTAACAACTTTATACGTTTTTTTCCTCGTGGCCCCTTGATAAATATTACGGAGCATTTTTATGACCTGGGAGGAAATCCCATACCTACCCAGACCATAAAAAAGGGCATCCCAATTCACTAGGTCAAACGCTTTTTCGGCGTCGACCATCATGATTAGAGCTGGAGTTTGATTACAGTTGGAAAAGTCTAATGCTTGTACTAAAAACCCTGTATTTGAAGACATCAACCTTCCTGCAATGAACCCTGTCTGGTCCCTATGTATCACTTTTTGTGCAAGAGGAGAGAAACGCTGCGCCCAGATTTTCATAAAAATGTTATAGTCGGAATTAAGTAAGCTTATTGGTCTATATGAATTGACTTCTCTGGGGTTCTTCCCTTTCTTTACAAAGCTGACGATGATGGATTCCTTAAAAATTGTCGGAACCAGCCCCCCCATTTTTATATAATTAAAGAGCTCTACCAAGAAAGGTGTTAATTCTTTTGCAAAAGCTTTATAAAATTCTATTGGTAGCCCATCGATACCACACGCTTATCCTCCCGACATAGAGGCAACGGCGCACTGGACTTCGGCTGCAGAAATATTAGCTTGAACCTCCTCTACCTGGCTATTTGATAGATGCGGGAGATTGATGTCCTCAAAATATTGTTGGATAGCCTCTTGCCCAACCATATATTTAGTTGTATACAGCTGCTCGTAGTGCTGCAGGAAAACTTTAGAAATAGTTTCTTTGTCAGTCACCGGAGTTCTTGTGTGAGGCTCTAAAACTTTGATAATTAGGGCCGCTTCCTGTTTAGTCTTAGTAGACCAAGCCAGGAGCTTGCCTACCATTTGGCTCTCTTCGTAAGCTTGCTGCTGGAATGTGCGGGAACTGTTAATTTCTTCAAGAATAAAAAACTCCTTTAGCTCCTGTTTGGCGTTTTGGAGCTGCCCTCCCACCGGCTTGTTTCATCCTAAGGAAGCATTTTTCTGGAGCAAGGCAGAATCAACCGCTGATTGGAGTTGGTCTATATGAGTCCTACATTTTTTGGACTGTGCGGCCATAAAGGAAATTAGCTCCCCACGAATTGTGGCCTTAAAAGCCCCCCAAACTGAACAAAGATCCACTGTGCCCTTATTGACCTTAATAAATTTCGATATCCGTTCTCTCATGTTGGCTAACCATTGTAGATTCGAGAGAAGGAGTCGATCCATCTGCCACCTGGACCTGGTCCTTCTGACCTCATCGATTTCTATTTCAACTTTGACCAGTGAGTGGTCTGAAAAGGAATTAGCCCCCATTTCTGCTCTGAAATATCGCAAGGAGTGGGATATCATAAAAAAGTCAATACGTGAGGCAGACTGAAATCGTCGGGAATAACAGGTATATTCTCGTACCTCGTGGTGGGCTCTACGCCACGGATCTATTAACTGATAATCTTGTGCAATAACATCAATTACTTTTTTGGTCATCAGCTTCAGCTGTTTTTAATTTTTATTTAAAGTATCCTTAGTCAAGTCCTGAATATAATTAAAGTCCCCGCCAAGAATAATTTGCCCTGTGGCTGCTCTGAGTATCTCATTAATTTTCACCATAGCTATCGGGTCATCAACGATTGGACCGTAATAATTAATAAAGTTAAAAATATTTCCATTGAGACTTGTTGTGACCCAGAGCCATCGACCATGTGTGTCCCTCTGTACTTGAAAAAATTCCCAATCCAACCCCCGGCTAAAATATATGGCAAACCCCCTTACTGCTGCCCCTGCTGATGCAAATAAAACCTTAGAAAACATTTTGGGTACAAAAAGCTTTGGAGCGTTGGTTTTCAAATGAGTTTCCTGAAGGAAAATGACTTGTGGTGTAGATGAAGCTAGCCACCTTATTATCCCTCCATACTTCTGTTTGTTTAACACACCGTTTACATTAACCAAAATTATCCGACAATTAAATTTCATTTCCAGGATTCATGCTTAAGCATTGCATTAAGTATTGCATTGATCTATTCAGCACAACATACTGGTTTTCCGCCATCCCTCCGCTATACATCTGCTAATTTTTTACCCCTGCCCCCACCTGCTGCCATCCCCTCCCTCCCTCCCAAAGCCCACGTACTCCCTCCCTGCCCCTTCCCTCCCCACAAGATGTGCAAAAGCCCACGAGCCACAGCTCGTCCCTCCCCTACTGCTCCTAAGGGGTGCCATGGTACTGCACCCTAGGTGACCCTTCCGCCCCCCACCTCAGTGACCATTCATATCAATCTCAACCTCTGTGTTATTTTGGAGATTAAATTTCTCTCAGCAGGTCCTGCGCTTCCTCTATATTAGCAAACATGTGAAATTTGCCTCTCACAAGCACTCGTAGCTTCGATTGCTGAGCTATTGTAGCCTGCGCACCTTGCGCCTTGAAAAGATACAGCAATTTAACAAACTCCTTTCGTCTACTTGCGGGAGCAGCCGACATAGCAGAAAAAATCCGACAGCTAGTGCCGTCATTGATTGCAAATTGCCTCTGCTGAATTGCCTTTGTTAAGATCTTCTTTTTAATACGAAAATCCACAAAATTAATCAAAATTGTCCGTGAAAATTTAGAGTTCGGCAATGGATGTGAGGGGACCTGATGTGCCCTTGTTATCGTGAGGTCTCCGGTAAATTCTGGTAAAACGCTTTTCTTAATAAAAGTCATGACCCATTGAAGTATTTGGGATGCCTCACTCCCCTAGGGAACCCCAACTATCCGTAAATTTGCACGCCGTGAATGATTCTCAAGTTCCTCGAGTTTACTCTCTAGAGCCATTTTTTCCTTAGCTGCTTCATTCACTTTCTGGTGCATCGAGTTCATTTGATCTTCCAGATGTGAAATCCTTGATTCTCCTTCTTGTATTCTGGCTGGAAAGTTAGCTACAGCCTCCTCGATTTTTCCGAGGCGTTGGTGTAAAGAGGCTATTTCATTTGCTTGCGAAATCTTCATATCTCTTATCTCCTCTAAAATAAGATTCAACATAGTCTTTATGTCCCATTGTTGGGTGCAGCCTTTTCCTTGGATTTGTTCTGGCAAGCTATGTTGTGGCTCTCCATTTTCCTTCTGGTTTGGGTCTTGTTGCCCCACCGTTTCGAATCCTGCTTTATTAGGAGACTGGGGCTGAGGCTGTGGCTGAGGCTGATGCTGATGTTGAATTATCTGCTGCGGTAATATAGATTCTTGTGGAGGTGCCTGTAGCAGAACCTGAGCCTGTGGCTGTGGTGGTGATGATGATACCTGTCCTTGAGGCTGAAGATCCATCAAGGTGTTATTGATCTTTTGAGGGGAGTTTTTTAAACCTTTTTCTTCCGAGGTAGCTAGCTGTCGTAAGGGTGAATGCGCTTTTTGGGAGGAGGTAGTTGACGACCTCTCAGGAGACCCCTCCAGGAACCTTTGTGGTTTTGCTGGTAATTTAACTGGTGTAGACTGAGCAGCCTGGGATGCCTTACCCTTTGAAAACAGCGGGAAGTCTTTATGGCTCTTAATACTATCCTCTCTTCCCCCGGCAATTAGATCGGATGTCTGTTCTTTCTCTGATCTTGTTCCCTCCTCCGCTGCTCCTCCCACTTCCTTCTCTGCGCCTAGGTCACTCGCTCCCCATTCCTGATGGGTTTCTGGTGCCTCCTCCTCCGAGTTCTCAGAAGTAGAATTTATACCAGGTCTCATTTTTAAATTATGCTCGGCTCTAGCCGCGGTTGACACTGCCTTTGATTGCGCTAGCCGAGTTTTAGCTTTGAGACCTACTACAGAGTCAACTTTAGCCATTACATTTAACTGCTTTAAGTGTTTTCCCATTTTATCTGAAAACTCTGGGTATCTCTTCCAGCTACAGCACTTCAATCTGAGCTCACCAAGTAGTTTTCGCGCCCTGAATTGTCGTCGTTTACTCTGCTCAGCACAGGTCTATATTAGGGGAAAGGATTGATTACCACCAGCTTCCCTGCTCATATTTGACCTTATCCCCTTACTTCCACCGGCCCTTTAATTTTTCTTCTTTTTTTTTTTCTTTCTATTTTATCCCCTATGGCTGAAAACGCGAGGACCAGGGCAAAAAAACACAAAGGCAGCAAAAGATGCCAGGAAGGTAAAAGAAAAGAAGTCAGTTTTCTCCCTGGACCCGGGATCTGCGCCCCACACTGTTGAGTAAAGCGGCCGTCACTCACTGTTGTCCTGTGGCAGCCCAGTGCCTCTCCCGCTCTCGCCACCCTGAGCGAGTTGCCAGGCTCAGCTTCTCACCTACAACCTCTGAGCGTCCTCCTTCACGCTCGAGAATCAGCCATCAGCCGCCTGCACTCCTCCCCATCCAAAACAGCTACCAAACAGCCATCAAGAAAAAGGCTTAAAGAAGGCACTCGCAACCGCCGTTACTGGCACTGTTCTCCCCGCGCCACCGTCTGCATAGGACCGCAAAACTCTGCCTCCGCGGCTTCTCCTGCCGCGGTGTCCATTACCGCGAGTGATCTGAGGGTTGGGGAGAGGAGCTAGGTCACTAGCGGCTGCGCGCTGTCAGCCGCCCATCGTTTTCCGATTGTTTAGTTTAAGCTGATTGCTTGTTAATCATTGAACCGTCACCATTAATGCCTCGTTCATTGATTTGATCTCCCCCAATGACGAAATCTTAATGTAAATCTGTGTGTCATCTACATACATGTGGAAATAGATGTTGGCAAGGCGGAGTATTTCAGTTAGAGGTTCCCTATATAAGTTGAATAGTGAAGGGGAAAGGGTTGAGCTTGTGGTACTCTGATCGGATTGGGGGGAGGTGCTGACAGTTTTTGATTTACCGGAAATCTTTGAATTCTGTTCCTCATAAAGGACTTAAACCATTCTAGAACGGTCCCCGAAAAACCCGTCTTTCCTTCCAGCCATTCTAGCAACTTATCATGGTTAACTGTGTCAAAAGCTGACGATAGGTCAAGAAGAATTAAAAGACAAGTTTCATCCAGGTCCAGTGCGAGTAAGGCGTCATCCACTATGTGAAGTTTTGCAGTTTCTGTACTATGATCTAGTCTGAACCCCGAGTTGCTGTGGTCTAGTAGTTTAAATTAAGTGATGTGTTGGTTCAGTTGTTGATGCACACATTTTTCTAGAACTTTAGCTAATAGGGGAATATTGGACACCGGGCAAAAAGTATTTGGGTCGGCAGGGTTCTCCGCCAGTTTTTTTATGATGGGTATGACTTGTCCCATTTTTAAGCAGTCTGGTAAGGATCCTTGAGACAGAGAAGCATTGATTATCGTTGTCCAAATAGGGATGATAAGCTGGTTGATTGTCATCACAAATTTTGAGGGGAGTGGATCATTGTAGTGGTTGTTTGGTTTTATGGTCAATAAAGTTTTGGAGATATCGTTGTAGTCGTATAACTTGAAGGTTGACCATTGAGCTTCGTGTTTGGGTACTGCCTGATGGAGTTGTACTGAATCGACGATTTGTGAAGCCTCCCGGTTAGAGAGGTTAACAGTGGCTGTCCTGAGCTCAATTTCCAAGGAATTGGCTTTTGCTGTAGAGAAGGCTGAGAATTCTTCACAGCTAGCTTGAGATTTTGTTTGGTTCTCGTGTGGATTTTGCCATTTTATTTGATTGTTGTTTTACCATTTCAAAGAGTTTACATGGTCTGTTTTCAGCATTCTCCAGTTCCATTCTGAAGAATTTTTTTTAATTTCAGAATATTTTTGTTGTAGGCGTTTCTGGTATTTCTTAGTAGTTTTAGCTGGGGGGATGAAGGGAGATGTCTCCATTTCCATTCGGCTAGTCTCAAATTACGCCTTTCTTCATTTAGGGCTCCGTTGAACCAAGGATTTTTATGTTTATCCTTTTCAGTTTTAATGGAGCTATTGAATCCATTATATCTGACATCATAGAATTATAGTGATCCATAAGTTTGCTAACGTTTGTCATATTGATAGGAGGGGGAAGCTCCTTCACGCAACGTGTTGCTAGTTTCTCATTGTACAAGCCCTTTGTGACCCATACCCATTGTTTAGGTTTGACTGATTGTGTGGGTCTTTTCTTTATTACACCTGGTATTTGGAAGGTAATTATATGATGATCTGACCAGTCGCAAGGAACAATCGAGGTTATGTTCCCAGCCTTTTCTTTGGTGATGATCCAGACTAGCATAGAGCCGTTTGTGTGAGTTGGAAGAGTGCAAGCTTGATACAGGGTTTGGTCAGCTAGGAAGTCTTTAATGGTGTTGACCTGACTATCATTAAGATCGTTCCAATGAAGGTTGAAGTCCCCAAGGAATATGTCATTGGTGTGATGATTTCCATTAGGAGGTCTATAAAAGGGTCATTCTTACCATGTGGGTGATAGAATGCATGGAACTTGCATATTTAATTCTCTGTATTACTTATGGAAAGTGCGAGATATTCACATGAGTCAAGTGGGTCAGAATGTATTGGAGTAACCAAGAGATCAGAGCGATGAATGTATGCAATACCTCCCCCCTTTTTTTTTTTTAGCTGTAGTTTGGGGGAACCAATAGATCCCAACATGGCGAAGATGATTCGGTAAGCAATGTTTCGGTTAGGATCACTCCATCTATTTCCTTGCTCAAGATGTGATCAGCAATGTCGCAAGTGTGTCTCACTGCTGAGCGGCAGTTGAGTGGTAGTCCTAAGAGCGGCTTCCATACATCCAGGTTTGCATCTTGATTAATGGCGGTTAATGTTACTCTCTTCAAGTTACTCAAGTTTAGCTTTCTGTTCTTGGGCATAGTTTCTCTATAAACATTGATTGGGACTGATGTGATTAGATTTTTGTCACCCTTGCTGGGTAGACTGGCTAAATTGTGTGATGATTCGTGGATAGTAGTAGGGCTTGCATTTCCTCTTCAGATAGAAAATTGAGGTGTTTACGTGGCCGATGTTGCCTATTTGATAGAGACATTGGTGTAGTTTTTATCTTGTTTTGTAGTGTGAGTACTGACTCTTGAATACTCTTGATTTTGGAGACAGAGTTTTCTGTGAGGTGTAAGATATTCTTCAATTCGAGTACAGCATTAGTAATGATTTGAGATAAGCTGCTGTTTGCAGTTTAAGTGAATCTAGATCCACTATTGATAAAGGAGAAATATGGAAGGTGTTCGTGAGACTTGAGCTTTGTTTGCTTGATAATCCGACGTCCGTGACCTTAGGGCTAACATTAGTTCTGCCTGTAGTATTTTTCCTATTCGGTGGGGCGACCAAGTGACCTTTGATCATATTAGGGCATGAGCTTCGGCTGTCATGTGAACTAGATGTTGAGGATGCGTTATGTGGAAATTGGGTGGATGAAGTAAAAGACGATGATTTGTTGTGCGGTTTAGCAGGCAGGCTCGCCATTTCTCTTTCTGTTTCTTGGTGATTGTATCTATATGCTACGTGAGTAGAGGCCATCGTGTTTGTGAGTCTGGGAACTTGCCTTTCATTGCAGGTTGTTAATAAGGGGCTTTTGGTGATTGATGGTGAGTAGTTATCTAAGTGTGGAGAGCCCCTGTCCAGAGCTGCTAAGTTTGTTGAGGAAGGATTCGTCTGCTGGGGTTCTTGTGGCATCCTAGGGTCAGCATTAGGTGAGAATCTGCTGAATTGTGCATTTGTTTGCATGCTGGGTCATTGCTGGTGTCTCAAGAGAGTGTTGTTATAAACGTGATCTTTTAGAGTGGCAAAATATTTGTCAAATTTATTTAGATCCTTGTCTGCTGCATGAATAAGTACAGTGTCATATTTATAGATTGTTATATTTAGATCAGCTCCCAGTCTTTGTGAGGGAGCGATCAATATCTTACTGCCCTATGGATTGTTTCTTATTTCTTGTGCGTTCAATAACTTTGTTGGGGTTGAGCGCCATTTTGACGGTTTTCTTGTGAAGAATATTAGGTCATTTACAATGATGCCTTTTTTAGGTTGAAGTACGGGTCTGAAATCAGTGTCTGTCTTTTTTCACTAAATTGAGTTTAAAGGTTTTGGTTGCAGTCCTGGAGATGTTAGGGGGGGTATATTATATTGTAGGAGTTCCTTCCAGCAGATTTCAAATCTCCTGCCATATTTGAGTATACATGTTTTTTGTCAAATTTATTTAGATCCTTGTCTGCTGCATGAATAAGTACAGTGTCATATTTATAGATTGTTATATTTAGATCAGCTCCCAGTCTTTGTGAGGGAGCGATCAATATCTTACTGCCCTATGGATTGTTTCTTATTTCTTGTGCGTTCAATAACTTTGTTGGGGTCGAGCGCCATTTTGACGGTTTTCTTGTGAAGAATATTAGGTCATTTACAATGATGCCTTTTTTTAGGTTGAAGTACGGGTCTGAAATCAGTGTCTCTGTCTTTTTTTCACTAAATTGAGTTTAAAGGTTTTGGTTGCAGTCCTGGAGATATTAGGGGGGATATATTATATTGTAGGAGTTCCTTCCAGCAGATTTCAAATCTCCTGCCATATTTGAGTATACATGTTTTTTTTTAATTTCTGTATAGACCGGCACTCCCTACTTCATCTTTACGAAATGTCAAATATATAACTAGGATCGCTGGTGAATTTGCAAAAAATATTAATTGGACTTTTAAAATTGGCTAAAATCACTGTATTTGGGGACATTTCAATATGGCCGCTTATTTGCACAAAGTAGAAATCTCAATCTTGTAGTCCTATATTTGTTTCTATGTTCAGGAGGTGTTGGTCCTGTTTCCCTTTCCGCTGCTTGTGGGGCTTGATCAGGCATCGGCCATTTTGAACAAATGCTGGACGGTATGCGATATGTCCTAGGCTATAAAAACAAATCAGGTGGTGGTCCTCTTTCCCGTTCCATTGCTTGTGGGGCTTGATCCGGTATCGCCCATTTTGAACAATTGCTGGATAATATGAGATAGGGAAATGTCTGGGGCTATAAAAACAAATTAGCTCATCTGCCCTCTGGAACCATTCCTATTAATTCGGGCAGTAGCGCTCTGGTCTCTCTAAATTAGGATCCCAGCAGCAGTCGACTTGCTAAATTCATGTGGTCTTAGTCGCGGTGAATGCTGCTTGTCCACCGAGAATGCCGATGGGATTTTGGGTGTGGGGGAGGGGAGGAGTCTTCCTCCGTCCCTCATGAAATCACCTCCCGGAGTACAGTCTCACTCCGGTTAGTTCGATCCCTCTGCTGTCATCCACTCCTCGTCGTAGGGAGCCAGATGGAGCCCCGCCTGTCTATCTCCTACTGCTTGGCCTCTTCTGTTTGCCCGCGCTGTCTAGGCTGCTTCCCAGTGCCTCTGCACCTCACCTCGTCATCTGTTGCTGTGTGCTTGAGCGCAGGGGTGTGATGAGCTGTCCGCAGCTTGTCTTTATCCGGCTCCGAGGCCTGTCCTGTTCCAGATCAAGCTCCTCGCCCTCTGGTAAGTTCTCAGGTAGTTGCTTTACTTCTGTGACTTCTGCAATTTCCGCTTCCTTGATAGGTATTGTTGATGTTTCGTTCACACGTACTTGGAGAGGATATGTTAGGCTAACGGGGGAATATTGCCAGAGATAGCTATCCCTAGCCATGGAGCTCCTTCCTAGAGCAACTCACCCTTCGGCCGTCTTTCGACATTCAGTGGCTTATATAAATCAGGCAGGGGCAGCAGGTGTCACTATTTGTTAGATCTGGTAAAGGAGCGTTGGGTTTTTGTTTGGAGCCCGAAATAAGTCTGAGAGCAGAGTATTTGCAGGGGGAAGGAGAATGTTACTGAGGATTGGAATTCAAAATTCTTGAGAGACTACAGCGATTGGAAGTTGGATCAGAGTTGTATCAGGAGAAAAGATTGGCAATGCAGTCGACTGAGTGTGGATGTTTTTGCAAGCAGACTGACATATCAAATAGAGAAGTATTACAATTGGATGTGAGATCCGGGTACAGTAGCAGTGAATGCTTTCAACAGACCTGGAAGGAGGAAAGAGCTTATGCGTTTCCTCTGTTTGCAATGTTTCAAAGGGTTTAGCAGAAGGTAAGGAGAGAGAAGTGTTAGGTGGTGTTGGTAACCATTTTGGGAATCTCAAGCTTGGTTTTTAGTGGTTATGAAATAGGCTTGTGGTGCATCTGTCTTGATTCCAGTTAGAGAAGGCCTTTTAAGCAACAGGGTTGGAGAGGAGCATCCGTTGGAGGCGTCGAGAGTATTCAACCTTCTGGTGAAGTCACTGCTGACCATGTCATGAATGATGTAATATGTGATGTCATCAGCAGTGCATTGCAGGGGCGCGAGTTATAGTTAGCTCAACTAACTATAACGGCCGAATTTCTCTGGTTTTGTACGAGAGAAGTGTCCAATTAACTATAACGTCCCTAAAACCTGTGTTTTTTTCAGTGAATTTCTAAGGTTTTTTAAATGCTAATTTCTAACTATAACGCCCCTGAAACCTATGGTTTTTTCAGTGAATTTCAAAGGTTTTTTAAATGCTAATTTTTACTTATAACGTCCCTGAAACCTATGTTTTTTTCAGTGAATTTCAAAGGTTTTTTAAATGCTAATTTCTAACTATAATGTCCCTGAAACCTATGGTTTTTTCAGTGAATTTCAAAGGTTTTTTAAATGCTAATTACGAACTATTACGTGCAACTGATTATCAACTTCCGCCTACCTTCAGCATTCAGATAGCCAGGTGTGAAGACAGTAGTCGCCATTTGCTAGGCATAAAGGCGCTCTTTGAGTCTAACCCAGTCTAGCACTTAGCTAAAGAGATTAATCACAGAAAACGTGTGGAGCACCCCTCAATGTACTCAATTATTCGGGTTCGCTGGGCAGTCATGAAAACAGGAGTGACAGTACACACAAACTTGAAGCACAATGGAACATCTTACACTGCCAAGGTGGATCTTTACTGCCCCAGTTCTCTTGTCTCTCTGTCCTTGTGCCCATGTGTGTATGTCTCTCTAAGTCAGAGACTATGCCCCACTTGCCAGTGCCCCTGTGTGTCTGTGCGGCACTCTGTGTCTCCCTGACCATTGTCTATGCCCTCCCACACTAGTGTCAGTGTCCCTCTGCCCAGTAGCTGCCTCTGTGTCTCCCTGATTGGACCCTTGCCTGCCTATGCCCAGTGCTTCATTTTAGCTTGCGGTTGCTGGTGGGAGCCATCGGCACTCATTTTTATTCACAGGAGCGCCCCATGCAGGTAAGAGCGATAGGGCGGGGGTGGACTCGACATACGATGCGAGGGAAAATAAAATTTAAAAAAAGTAAACCACTTACCTAGCGCTTGCCGCATCGCCGACTCGGCAATGCGGGGAGTGCATGGTAAGTGGTTTTCTTTTTTCTTTTTTTCCCTCATTGTCTGTCGACTACCCCCCCCACGCCGCCCCACTGCTTTTACCTGCACGTGCTGCACCTGTTTATCAAACAGATTTTGATCCAGAGCTAGCGAGACAAAAACACAAAAGGGAGAAGTAAGAGAAAGACGGAAAAGCAGTGACAAAGAAAGGAACCAAGTGTGAAAAAGAACATGTAAGAGTGAAATAAATAAGTAGAGAATATATGATGGTGAATTAAAGAGGCATCAGGTGGAATAAAAATTAGGCAGTCTTGGTATTCAGCACCTCGATCTGCACTCAGGGTCGGAGTGGGACAAAAAATAGACCCAGGCACCAAAATAAAAGTGGACCCCATTACCGAACCAGATAGCTAAAAAAAAGCGGCTCACATTTGCAAATCAGGTCAAGTTTGAACTAGTAAAAATATGCTGTATGGGTATTTTGTAAGGTATGGGAGAATGTATACATTTGTTCTTGCTGCAGGCAATGCTTGTGGTAACATCCAGAAAATCAACAGCAAAAACCGGCCCTGCCCAATTGCTCTATAGGCCAGTCCAACCTGGTCTGCAACAGTACCGGCTACGGTCATGCGAGAAACCATGGGCCCTGCTACTTATTCCTTTACAAACTAAGCACTGCCTACGCCGGTGTCTATGTGACTTCAGAAGAGTTCTTTATAAAGACAAGATTTCTCAGTGGGCCATTCCAGTGGAGCGCCTTGTTTATTTCAACTGGCCTCGCATCTATCTGGTGCTAGTAAACACCTCATGGTTACTCTAACAGACCTTTTCTAAAAATTCATAAAGTCTGAGTTGACATAAAGTGATTATGAAAGGACAAATCATAGCAAATACATATGTTCTCTGGTTACCTTAGTACCATGGGAGAACTTCTAGTTTACCAGTTTATAACGATTGGCAAGTGGGTATAGCCACTGAACTGCTATAGAAATGTTCTTTTTGTGGATTGCAGCTTTTTCTTGTAATTAGTCTAATGGAGATTTCTAGTTTTAGATAGAATTGTAATGTATCTATCAGAATTTCAATTGATTTTTGGCAGGACATGTATGGTCCAGTAGGAGGCCTGCAGGGGCGGCCGGCATGGCTCGCAGGTGGGGGGGAGGGCCGCAGGCTGTATTAAAATAAAAAAAATAATAACACTTACCTTGCCCCCGCTGCCGGGTCCTGCGTCTTCTCTCCTGCTTGCCTGTGTCCGACTCCAGGTCGGAATAGGAAGCAGGCAGCCAGGCTCCTACCCCTAAGCCAATCACAACGCTGCCCGATAGAGACTCGTCTCAGCATCTGCCCACTTAAACCCCTGCCACTAAGCCCTGCATGTTATTTATACCCGAAGGTGCGGCATAAGCGTCTAAACTGTAGTACAGGCAGCGATGGCAGCTCTATTAATTATCCATTCTTCGGGTGGTGGCGGGGGTAGGTTTCTCACATTGTAGATGCTGCGATCAATTGTGTTTTTGGTGATTGTACTTTCACCAACAGCTGCTAGGAGCACCATTAAGTCAGAAAACAATCAGACGGGTGGGTAGAACTCCCTTGTTGTGAGTGGGTTGCTGGCGACGTCCTTTAACAATGAATAGAGTGCTTAGAAGTGGACTATCCCCAGCAGTCAGCACTGCACACAAAAATACTGCATATTCCTGGATTGTTCACGACACACGCCCTTGCAGTCCACACAGAGAGATGTCCAAGAAAACAGAGGTCACTCTTAATTTTAACGCCAGCTTACCCACTTAGCCAACCTGTGTGACCCTGAGCACATACCTTTATCCTGTTTGGCTCATAAAAGACGAACGCTGAAAGAGTCCAGAGATGCGCTACACTTGAATAAACCATTCTTCCATACTGGACTCGCATTTCACCTCACCACGCAGGTCGTTTGTTACTGTTCCCATCGAAGATTAAATTAAACCTCCTCCATCCGCTCCCTCCCTTCTCCGTCTGTAACTTGACTGCAGCTGAGGCGGACGGACACGGTTGTTGCCTGTCACGTTTAACCTTCCTGGCGGTGGGTCGGGTGCATCAAAAAGAAAACTAAAAAACGTGTTAAAATGGATTGGAAGTTGGCGAGTTACCCGCTTCTCACAGGCGCATCGTTCATAGGTGCACAAAGGGTTAAGGCAGTGGTGACAGACCCATGCCCCCTCCCTACAATGGTTAAAACACAAATCAGTGGATTTATTTGTGTGCGCTGAATCAGCCTCGAGATAAAATTCAAGCGTGGCCAGGACGTCAGGAGTGTTTTGGAGGGGGTGGTGGTCGGTTTGATATTGGACCTAAGCAGAAAAAAAGTGTGTTGGTCCGCACTGCCGCCCCAGCGGTTACCTTACTCTAGAAGCCCCCAAATCATGACCGCTGCAGCCTAGTCCGTGTGACGTATTTAGCCCGAAAGCGGGGCGAGGTGCCCACAGACCAACAATTGTGAACAATTGAGGCCCGCTTTGCACAAGTTCCCAGCATAATATAAATATCAGAAAGTTGGGGGCGAGGTGTGCAGTTTATTGATCCGTTATAACACACCCACATTGTCCCTGTTCTAAAAACATGACTTCGGAGTTTTGGTGGAGGACCCTGAAGTGTGGAGGACCCTGAAGTGTGTTTAACAGGGTGGGTTCCAAAAAAGTGCGAAAGGTTTAAAAAAAAGTGTGTTCAACAATGCATGGCATAGTGCAAAAGGGGAAGCCTATGCCCTGCTTTGGCATACTTTCTTTTGCCCTCGTATCAAAAATGTAAAGGAGCAGGCAGGCGTGTGCTACCCCTCCCAAACGGGTTCTGCCTACCCAGGTGACCTCTCAGCACAGTCCGGGCTGCCCCCTCGCTGTTCCGGCATCAACTGTGAGGGCTGGTGGTAGCACACCCTACCCCGAGAACAGCACAGGCACATAAGGGCGCTGACGAGCTGAAGGCTGGAAAAGTCCCTCCGGGGGTGAATCCAAAGACCAGCGCTATATCCTCAGCGAACTGCACTCCTCGCTTCACCTGAGGGTTAATTGTCTCGGGCCCTGCCACCCACAAACCCCATCTGGCACCCATGGGTGCCTCCATGCAGAACAGGTGCTCAAACAACGCACGCTTTTCCAGCAACACCCCGTTTTAACGGTCAGAGAAACATGCGAAAAAAGCCTTCCAAAAAACTCTGTAGTCCAATTTTGCATTGAATAATTTTTTTTAAGCCCAATCATGTCACCATCGTTCGAATCAATCTGCATACACCACCCTGCCCTCCCTGTAAATAAACCCGAACCTCCACCCACCTGCCCCCTCCTCATTGTCCGCGCCATAACACACAAAAAATCGGCATTATTGAAATCTATAAGTGCTTTTTAACTAAACAATTCACTATTCCCTTTTATGCTCTCTGCAGTCACTTTTAAAAACGCGCAGCCTCTGCCGTGTAATAGGAGACACTGCAGACGTGGGTTGAGAGGGAAACCACGCTCTCCCCAAACGCAGAGCATGTATGAAACAGCCTCCAAAAAGGGTATTCGAATTAAAAAATAAGTGGGCATTTCAGTAAATACGTGGCCCCCGCACTATATTATTGTGATTTCCCCCGGGACCTGGCCCACCCGGGGGCTTAATTAAACGAAGCGCGGGAGACGCACCTCGGTTTTTTTTTATTTTCTGCCGGATTCGCGCACCCAGCGTGAATTCGGCCAATTTATTATTTTTTTAAAATGCTTTTTTGGCCCTGGGGGTCCCTGCGGGACCCCCTGAGCAGGCCTAGGGGTTCAGGGTGTTTCTACCCTGCCCCCTTTTCTTGTTTTTTATCTTTGTTTTACTGTTTTCTTGTGACTCGGTTACCGAGTCACCAGATGGCTGCCAACACATTCTAGTTTGGAGTGTTGGCAGCCAATCAGAATTGGTTCGCGAATCCTCCTCGGTGCTCAGATATATACATTTTTATTTTTTTAATTTCTCAGCAACTACTGAACGGATTTACACCATTTTAAAAAAATCACGCTTTCTGGACAAAGACCTACCTTTTTGCCAAATTTAGTGTAATTCCGTTCAGCAGTTCGGGCTGTAGCTTTGTCTAAAGTTCCTATGGAAATTATCATGGAGAAAACACGTTTTGGGACCCCCCTTTTTCTCGGCCCCCCTTGATGAATCACCCCCAAACTTTCAAGACATGAGCTGACCGGAGTGAACAATTAGTTTTGAAAATTTCGTGAAGATTCGGCAGAGTGGTGTAAAAAGGGGCGTGGCCTCGGACCACCTCTCTGCAATCCAGCTCTGTGGCGCTTACTGGAGGTACCTGGTGGGCTAGTTCGCCCCCAGGGACCCTCAGTATTCAAGGGGAATTAATTCCCCAACTTACAACGTGCAAGGGGGCGCGTTTGCAGAGTGGTGGAGAAAGGGGGCGTGGCCTGGTATGAGAAGTTAGCAATCCTGCTGTGTGGGACTTACTGGAGGTAATAGGAGGGGTAGTTGGCCCACAAGGTTGACGTTGGGGGCTAACTACCCCTCCTATTACCTCCAGTAAATCCCACACAGTGGGATTGCTAAGAGGTGTTCAAAGGCCACGCCTTAAGGCTGGATTCGAAACATGGTTTAATAAAGTGCATATGTAATAATGATACCCTGTGGGGATGCTGGTGCTTGTAGAATTATACATTGAATCAATATGTCAGTCATATGAAGAGTATGTATGTACTAGGAAAAATCCCCTCCCGTGCATTAGGCTTGGGGCAACAATTTCTTGAGCCTGAGCTCTTACTATCCCTTTGTTTCATAATTGTGGTGCTGTCAAAGGAACTTTATGACTGCTGTTTGCTATATAGTATATGCAAGTCAGGCCAAGCTTTCATTAAAGTAGCGAACAGAAGCGTGGGCATAATGATGGTTATTTGCCTGCAATCTTCTGTAGCTTAACAGAAGATGCAATATAGCTATATACTGTGTTGCAAACCATGTCTGTCTGTAATAGTTGTAAATACAAGAGTGCTGGTATTTGTAGAATTATACAATGATTCAATATGTCAGTCATATGAAGAGTATGATTTACTAGGAAAAATCTCCTCTCGTGCATTAGGCTTGGGCATCACTTCTTGAGCCTGAACTCCTACTATCCCTTCATTTCATAATTTTGGTGCTGTCAGAGGAACTTTATGACTGCTGTTTGCTATATAGTATATTCGAGTCAGGCCAAGCAGTTATTAAGTAGTGAACAGAAGCGTGGACATAATGATGGTTATTTGCCCACAATCTTCTGTAGCTTAACAGAAGATGCAATATACCTATATACTGTGTCACACACCATGTCTGTCTGTAATAGTTGTAAATACTAGAGTGCAGGTCTGCATTGTTTGGGCTCCCAATGTTCCATGGATGATGACAACCCTGCTCTCTAACATGGCGCAACAGATCTGCTCATGGTAAGTCACTCAACACAAATGTGAGACATGCCATCCATTTGATGTCATTTGAGGTACAAAATTAAGTTTCTCTAGGAACTACAGCCTGATTACGATGGCGGTGAACCCGCCACCGGCAGGCTTCCGGTGGCGGGTTCACCCCCATCGTAAGGCCATTCCCTGCCTGCCAGATAAGGATGGTCGGCGGTGTGCTGGCGGGTGGAAAGCCCGTCCGCCACGGGTCCGACAGAGGCAATCATTCTGATTGCCTGCCGGACCCGCTCGCATCCCTAGAATGGTGGCGGGGCATAGCAGGCACCGTCCGCCACATTAGGATGCTGCATCCCGCCAGCCTTTCCATGGCGGTTCCCCCGTTATGGAAAGGTTGGCGGGGATTGACTTTCGGGGCCCATTGCGGCCCCCCTTGTGCAGGGACTGATTGTTTGTGCACTTGGGGGGCACCTATGGTGCCCCTCTACATTTCCCTGCACCATGTGGTGCTTGCCGCGTAGTGCAGGGAAATGCAAACAGGGCATTTCTAACATTACTGCGGGTGCTGCAGCCACCAGCACCCGGCGCAATGTTAAACGTGCCATATGCGGCCGCCGTGGTGGCAGCCGCATTGTAATTTCACTTGTGGGGCAGCCACCTTATAAGCGCTGGTCCCGATCCCTGCGACGATGACGGACGGACTGAAGTCCGTCCGCCATCGTAATGACCCCCTACATTTCTTAGTAATGTGATAAATGTACTTTCTGGCCCAATAATTTATGGGCTCATTCATGTCAGCCAATCCAAGTCTATGTTTTCAAAGTCGCATGGGTAAGTGTTTTATGGTGTTAAATACTTGTTTCTCTTCACTTATCTCAAGCAGTAGAACTTGGAATCACACATTTCTTTTTTTTTCAAAAGAAAAAACAATAACATATTTTCTGCAGCATCATTTTTTTCAATCTTGTAACAGAATCAGATATTCTTGAATTAACTAGGGCAACTGACAAGGAAATTGGAAAAATGCTAAAAGCTCTTTAAGAGTTATATGTCAGTGACAGATGGTGACTCATTTGAATTAAACAGAAAGAAAGGCACTTCCTCTGAATCTTTTGAGAATGTAAGTTGAAGAAGTTTTTGTACACCTGCCATCTCTTACCTCACAACAGTGGGTGAATGCAGAGACTGTGATTGATTCACTGAAGGTTTAGACAGTCATCAAGAGATTTAATTTCTGCACTTACCATCAACTGGCCATGAATCCATATATTCATATGTGTCAACCTCAGGAGCTTTGGCTGAGAATTGTGAAATTTGTAATGCTGTAGACCTCTACATAAGGGATCAAGTTATTATTAGGTGTTCCAATAAGAACATCTAGGAACAGTTACTGAGACACCCCAACCCAACACTTGTGGAGACTATTGCAATAGGCAACAGAGTGGAACGTTCTATTTTATCCTTTAATACCTTAAATGTTGATTATGCACGTACTGTAGTTGGCATCATTGCAGAAAAAAATGTACTAGACAAAGACAAGTTAATGAAATCTCGTGATAAGAATCTTTAGAATGTGAGTATGCAAAATAGTAGTAGCAAAAACAAATGTACATGTTGTGGATATATTTGTCATGGGGCCTATTCTCAATTTGCAATTGTTTTGCAGTACTAAAATAGTACTATAAACCGTACTACAAAATGCTACTCAAAAACTGATTGAGGAGGCCTATGCCTCCACCTCTGCTATGTTTTTCTGAGTGGAGATCTCCTCCAGACTGCAGCATATGGAAAAATAATCAACGTTAATTGATAACCTAAAAATATTTTAACCATTTTTTTAAAGTTAAACAAACTTGTTAACTTTACACTACACTTTACTATAGGGTAACTTCGCAGTCAGCGCAGTAAAGTAAGGAAACATTTAAAAAGTTAAATATAAATAATTTTTAAACATATTTTTGTGTTAAATATTAATGTTAATTAATTTTATATATGTATTTAAACTTTAGAACAAAAGGGTAAACATGTTGCAGCACTATTAACTTAATTTTGAATTAAATATGTAATTTATTTAATAATATTAAATTTAAATTATATTTACCATTTAGTGAATAATCCCACCTAAGTAAAAAAGCTATATTTTTTAATTATGTATTATTAATTATTAAAAGTGATGTATGAATTATTTACAACTGATTTAATTATATTTTATGAAAAAAATGTTCAATTATTTTTACATCTAAAAAGGTTATTAAATATGTTAAGATAAAAAAAATATGTTTTATTTTTAGATAACATTTATTTAACATTAAATTATATTTATTCATCTTCCTATCTATTTTAAATAATTTAATTTAAGTTAAAATTATTTCCTAGTGTGGTTTAGTTTTGGTTCTAAACTCCTTTATTTTCTATGGGAGGGTGTTGCAGTATCAGTGGTTAGCCAAGTGTGGTGCTGGACTTACTACTGCTCCTTTTTGGCAGTATTACATTTGCACTCATAATTTTGGCACCTCACCCTTTTTTCAGGGGGTAGAGATATGTAAGTCTACACTTTTCAGTAACTTTACACTCAGATTTTGCGAATAGCTCGAAATCATAAAGTTACTTGAAAGTGCCATAGTAAACTTACACATGTAAGTCACTAAAGTGTAAGTTACCTTTGTGAATAGCCCCCATGTTTCATTCATGGCTCCTACACTTGTCAGGGAAGCCTTTAAATTTGGAAAGACTGGACACTCTTCAAATGTTTGCATGAAATCTGGGGTAACACGTGTTTCTTTGGTGCAAGATGCAAGGTTCTGGATGATTTTGAGGATAACTTAGCATTGCCAGTTTTTAATGAAGCAACTGATATGTTTACTGACTCACTGGTGTCCAACACTAGACACAGTATAATTAAAAGAGAGATATACTGAAGGTTTCAACTGCTAAAAATGTAGATTTACAATCATAAAAAATGTTTTTTTTAAAACAGAGATTGTGGTTTATTGGACAGATGATGAACCTTATATTGCACCAAAATATCTAGTTGAAATAGATGTGAAAGGAATGTAGCAGTCACAGGATCCTCATTCACCTCTTTATCTAATGTGTATTTTTCTAAGCAAGATCCTTCTAGCTAAGATTTTTCTTGAAAACATATTTTTGGTGCAGAGCTGTTTTGTTCAGTCCATTGAAGCTGCTTAGTTTCTTTTATTTTGGAGTGATATTTGGAGACTATGTTCACACATTTGTATTTGCTTTGATCCCTTAGCTACCTCTGTATTGCTTTCTGAGTTGCTATTACCTCATTCCTTTACACATATGAAAGAAAAAGTCTTAGAGTTCAGCTTCCGCTTACAAAGTGTATTGTAAAGGAAACACTTTGGATGATTTATGTTTGCCTCTGAGGTTCATCCTCAGGTTGTTATGGGAGCTTAACCATAGTACACATCAAAATATTTGGTACTTCTCTCCCCCATTTTTTCTGCAGGAGAAAATAGGAGCCTGTGAAGAGAAACTATATCTGCTTGGTCAACTTGGGAAGCTGCGATTGAAATTCAAGTTATTTACCTGAGCTAGTCAACAACATTTAAATCCAAGGAGGACATTTTTCAAAATGTCAGTTCTTCTGATAAGGCAGTTCGCTGGGGCAAAGTTAGTGAAATGCCTCTCCGCCTCTGAAAAAATAGAAGTTGATGATTCAGTATGCAGATGTTGCATCTGGAATCATGAGTGCATTACATCTAATGCACCTCCTCTATCCCAAACAGGCACTGTTTGCAATTAAAACTAGTGAATCATTTCTCCCTATGATTGGATACTATCTGAAATATATTTACATAGCTTCTCTGACCCACATCCCATAGATTTGCACATACTGAGGCTGCAAAGTGTTTTAAGTATCTGTGATACCTGGCCCTCTCTGCAGGGTCGCCCACAAACATTTTGCTTCCACAACTCCTATTTTTGCTGAATTCATTTTTGTTGGGAATAGGACTCTGTGTACTTTACTACTGCTAACCAGTGTTAACATGCTTGTGTTCACTCCCTGAAACATGGTCATATTGGCTTACACCTGATTGGCATATGCAATTTAAGTAGTATACCATATACCCAGGGCCTGTACATTAAATGCTACTAGTGGGTCTGCAGCACTCATCGTGCCACCTACTTAAGTAGCCCTTTAAAACATGTCCCAGGTCTGCCATTGCAGCCTGAACGCAGTTTTAAACTTACAGTTTGACTTGCCAATATAACCCTCTTGCCAAGCTTGAACTCCACTTTTATTGCACATAAGTCACCCCTAAGGTGGCAGCAGCAAATCCTTTTCAGTTGTCGATTACCAAAGGGGTATCCAGCCTCCTGGAACTATTGTCAGCAACAATCTCCTGCCTTGTCCCACTGGAGATTTTTGACTTCTAAAACATAGATATCTTCACTGCGACATCGTCCAATGGCTCCGCGACGGCGACGCTCCCTCCTCGGACACCGCCTGCAGCCTTGCCCTGTTAAACATTACCTTCTCAGAACATTTTCTTCAAATTTTACTTCTAGGCCAAAGGTAAGCATCGTCTGGGCCTAATTCATTTCTTGTGTCCGACCCGCACTTCATCGCGGGCAGCCATATTTTCCAACTTTGATCCGGTCTCACGCGACAAGACTTCAGCAGTTGGAACTTCGATCTTTTAGGTGCTAGTTTTCACCCTAAACTTTAAAGATTCATAACTCCGGTTCTACTGATTGGACTTTTGTTGTTTTGGTGTCAAATATTTTATTAAAATTGACTCTATTTCTAAATAGATGTGGGATTTTTCTTGTTTCCTATTTTTCACTTTTATTACTGTTCATGTGCTGCAGAAATACTTTAAGCATTATCTCTAAGATAAGACTGACTGCTTTTATGCCAAGCTACCAGAGACTTCGAGGCCCTGCTGCCCCTGCGATGTACGGGGGGCCTTCAAGGGTCCCCATTCATCGTGATGACTATGAATATCTGTGGCATATGGTAGGCTCAGGGTGCACTCAGCACATTCTGCAGGGGGGGGGGCATCATTTTGGGTTAGCCACTGCTTCAAGGAAGAATACCACATGGAGCGGTTTCTATTTATAGAACATGTTTCCTCCACACTTTAACAATGGAATGCGGAGGCAGTCTCAAAAGATTGACTATTTGACTAGTTACACTTTTGAACACAGCTTTTGACACATTTACGGCAATTGGCGAGAAAGAGAGAATTGTTTAACACGAAAAAGCACTTGCAGTAAATAATGTTCTTCCTGAAATTTACATAAGTCGCTTATTCCGGCAGGCTTGCCGTAAATGATTTATAACAATACTGCAAATGAACTCGGCTGCTATCCTTGCTAAATGGAAACCAATTATGAAAGAGAGGGACACCGCAGGAGCTTTCACAACCTTGGACTGCCAAGCTCTGTGAACTCTATATTATAAGCATTTGAAGTTTTACCGTCAAATATTTTAACCTATTCCCTCAAGCAAGCTATGAATGAACTCGTCTCAAGATGCAATCCCAAATCGTGCAGAGGAGAGCTTTGCAGACGAGGCAAAATAGCAAATTAGCACAAATGAGGCCTTCGTTAAGGCTTTAGCAAGTGAAGTCTATGGTTCAGAAGGGAAGCTGCTTCAACAAGCATTGTCAAAGCCAATAGATATGGCTTTAACACATAAGACCACTGACATATAGAAATGTCTTTTGATGAAATGCCATATTACAGCCCAATCTACAGGTTTGAAAAAGGCTTGGCAGTGGAGATGGTAGCAGTGGGGTTGTGATTTTTTGGTGCTGAAACTGGTGGTGGTGGTGGTGATATATATGGCATTGGTGTGTTACCATTGATAGTATAGATGATGTGGTGGTGGTATTTGTGATAGTGGTGGTAGTGTTGTGATATTATTGCTGGTGGTAATATTTGTGGTAGTGGTATTGGCTGTATTGATATTAGTAGCAGTGGTATTGGTGTTGTGTTTTTGGCAGTGGTGATATTTGTCATGGTAATTTGTGATGCTGGCACTGATTGAGTTGCATTTAGTGTGGTATTGTCAGTGGTGGTGTTGGTATTATGGCTGTGGTATTGGTAGAAGGTATGCTGTGGTATTGGGGGTGATATAGGTGCTGGAAATATTAGTGGCATTGTTGTCTTAGCATTGGTAGTGTTGGTAATGGTAATAGTGTGGTATTGGTAGTGGTATGTTGTTGGTGGTGATTGTGTAGTAGGTAGTGATGTGGACTTGGTATTGCTAGTTGTGTGGTATTGATGGAAGTGGTAGGGGTGGTGATGTGGCATTGGTGGTGGTATGTTATTGGTGGTGGAATGTTATTGATGGTAGTGGTGTGTTACTTGTGGTGGTAGAAATTTTGGTCATATTAGTTGCAGTAGTATTGATGGTGATATTGGTCGCATTGATGTGGTCTGGCATTTGTGGTGGTTTTGGCAGTGTTGGTGGTAGTTGCTGGTGGTGTTGCTTCTGGTTTGGTATTGTTAGCATTTGTGTAGATTGTGCTTTGGTTTTAGTGGTGTGGTATTGATAATAGGGGTGGTATTGATAATAGGGGTGGTGTAGGCATGGTTGTTGGTGGTGTGGAAAAGGTGTTGGTGTGGTATTGTTGGTATTACCAGTGGTGCAGTATTGGTAGTAGTGTGTTATTGGAGGAATGTTGTTGGTGTGTTAGTGGTTGTGGTGACAATGGTGGTGTCATTGGTGGTGGTAGTATCAGTGATGGTGGTATTGTTGGTGGTATGACTTTGTTGCTGGATTTGATGGTGGTTATGTCAGACCCCATTTGGGGAGCCACAGGTCAAAAATGGGGTACTGGGCCTCAATAATAGAGGTCGACATTTTTTGCCTCTGATATCCTTGAGTCCATTTTACTATGGATCTACAAACTGGGTCAAGTACAACCCTTTCTCTGCAAGACTCTCAGGGCAGCTCTCTGGGAGAAAGTGTGGGGTCCTGTAGCTCAGAGCTCTACAATGAGTCAACAATCCAACTAAGTAAATGTCCAGCCCAGTGCTTGTCATTTTAGAAAGGAAAGTACTTTATTACACAATAGTATGTAATACTATACACTTCTAGCATCCCAGACAATTTAGGGTCTCCCGGTGATATCTTGACCCTTCTCCCTCACTGTCCCCACTTTTCTCAGGCTTTCTAACAGGTTCTAGGCGTGTTCTCTAACTTTACGAGATAACAGGGGTAGTGTGAATCTGGCAGAGGTGCTGCTTAAATAACTCTCAGATCAGTTTTCAGTCTTGTTAGTCTCATTCCCATTAATTCCTCACAGGTTGGCCTCGGCCTACCTGGCACCTCAGGGCATGCCTACACTCTCCAAATAGCCATTATAAAATAATGGGGTAACCCAAACAATGTCCTCGGACCTGGGTATCGAATAGTACAGAAAACAGTCGGTCCTGGACCTTATTATCAAACAATACAAATTTAGGAAAAAATTACGATTTAGGTACAATTTTATGCATGCATATAGTCAGCAAAAGGTTTTGAATCCAAACACAATTCTTAGATGTGCACCAGGCATAAAGACAAACTTGGCACCTATTGTCTTTGTAAAAACATTACTGTTTATTACTCACAGATACATTTAAAAAATGGTAGATACTCTACCATACTCAGTTGTAAAAAGGAGAGGTTGCTCCAGGAAAGGGGTGCAAAAAGTGGTGCTCATTTGTGAGATAGATAGAGTGAAAAAAGGGGAAGAAACTCAAAGTGAGGAGAATTCAAACCACAAATATCATTATAATCATTCTGGAAGTTAACTGGTTGTAGTTGACAGCAAAACCAGTTAGATAAGGCCTGTCCACCATAAAGTCATTTCCATATAATTATTTTTGTTAATTTCCAAAAACAGAGAGGTATCATCTGTAGCTCGGGCGGGGTAGGGGTGATGCGTGGTACAGGCCCACTTAGGGATAAACGTCGACGTTTCGACCCGACTTGAAAGCACAGAGGGTAACTACATCCTCAGCTGGCGGGTCTTCCTCAGGACAGGGGACAAGGGAAGGGGGGAGACAGCCTAGGAAATTAATCATAAAAGGGGAGGTTTTAGTGCCAAGAAGTAAATAATGAATAAATAAAAGGCCTGGATGTGCCTATTAGACTAACCTATTCAAGGTGCTCGTTGTTCACGGCTCCCGGGGATGCGAAATCTGTAAAAGCGGGGGGGAAAGTGCACATCAGATATCCAATACTTAATTTAGGATATGGAAAAACTGTGACATTAGCCACTAAGTCAAAAACACGCTTACCCGCACTTTCGTTGCGGTAGAGGAACAATACTTCCAACACTCAAAAGGATGAGGGCCACTCAAAATCCCATCCTAGTTATTCCATAGCATGTTACTCATATATATATATAAATGGTGAGTCAATCGCCACCTGAAACAAATAATGAAATGGCCTCCAGTTAGTCTTAAACCCAGCTATATAGGAAACCAAACCGTGAAGAGTAGCACCCTCACTGTACTTTACCTAAATTACTGCGGCAGCCCTGGGAGAAGTAGACACCTCGCTCGTCAGCGCAAGACTGACCCGAGAAATGTGTGTCTCTAAAGAATACTCGGCAGGCAGCGCATGCACGTCGCCATCGGCGTGCCGTGTCACAGAAACGTCTGTCTGATTATCCGGCTCGCTTAGGAAACGGGGAAGCCGGTCAGACAAGATAGAGAAAAGACTGGTCACGTCAGTGAGGATCGGGGGTGATCATGATCGGACTCACACCAAGGAGACCATTAGTCCTACCAATGTAAATTACTTTGACAACATAACACATGGCAATTACATTAAACAAAGGTCAATTACATTGAACATGGCCCATTAAATATAAACCAACACATTTATTATATTCCTTACAATGTGTCACAAAAGAAAGGTGGGCTCAAGAGTGAGACGAAGACTCACATCGAGAAAAAGGACACACTTGAATTATTTTTTTTAAAAATGCAAAATTGAAAAACAATAAAACATTAAATTAGAACGAAGCACATAATTATAGTGTATCGCGCAAAACCCAAGGAGCGGGGTGAAAGAGCGCTACCAAATTGCCTATTCAGTGGTGTACGTAACATCTATATATAAGAGATAGTACAGTGGTTTAGGGGGTGTGTAAAGAAGGTCACCTACTAGCCATTATTCAAAACAGCCACCTGTCGGGCAATTTCCTCATATTCGTTGAGGCCTCTCAGGACAGTGTCAAAAATGTGAATCCATTTGCACTCACGAATGCTGAGAGTATTGGTGAAATCGCCTCCCCTCGGGTTGATCTTCACTTTTTCTATGGCCCACCACTTAAGTCTCTCTGCTGCATGTCCAAATGTGATGAAATGTTCAACTAGGGGGGCACCCTGGACCCTGCAACGTATTCTACTGCAATGCTGCAGTATGCGGGTCTTCACTTTTTGTATGGTCTGACCAATATACATAAATTCACATGGGCAGGTTATTGCATACATTACACCTGTGGAATTACAATTAGTGTGGTCCTGTAATGTATGTGTGTGGTTGTTGTGGGTGAATTGTTCCATCTCCTTCGTCATCGGACATGCTTTACATTGTCCGCACTTATGATGCCCTTTCACAGGGGGGATATCCCAAAGTGTTGATTGTCTGTCCCTTGCTTCCATAGGTAGTAGTGATTTAACCACATGGTCCCTCACATTCTTACCCTTCCTAAAGGCATGCATGGGAGGTTCCATGATCCCTATCTTGTCTGCCATCAGATGCCAGTGACGATTTATAATCTTTTTAATCTCATTGCTTTTCGTGCAGAACGTGGTTACACATACCAAACGTTCCTGATCTGTGGTTGCTATCTGCTTGGGTTCAAGGAGGAACTACCTGTGACTGAACCATGCCCATTTCCGGGCTTTCTTCCGTAAACTCACAGAGTACCCTCTCTCAGTGAGACGTATCATTAGATCCGCAGATTCCTCAAAATAATCATGTTTCTTAGTACAGTTCCTCCGCAACCTCAGGAATTGGCCAAAGGGTAGGTTATCCCTGAGGTTGCGAGGATGATGACTAGAATACCGTAGAAGTGTGTTTCTTTCACTGGTTTTCCTGTACAAGGTGGTATAAAGTCTGCCCTCATCAGCCCTGATTGAAACATCAAGAACGTTTTCACTTGATTATTAAACTCAAGTGAGAATTGGATATCCTCTGAACGGGCATTGAGCCAGGCGTGAAAATCCTTTAGTTGTTGTTCATTACCTTTCCATACCACCATGACCTCGTCTATATAGCGTCTCCACATATCAATGTGCTCCCTATAGGGATTCTGATCACTCAGCACATGGGTATGTTCATAGTTATCCATATAGATAATGGCTTGGTCCGAAATGCATGGAGGTCCACTATGAATTCTGTAGGAACCTGGTGTGGTCTGGGGCGGTTTTCAAGAACTGTCCTGATGATCGCAAGTGCCGCCTCCTGGGGAATATTGGTATACAACGATGTTATGTAGGTTCCTACAGAATTCATAGTGGACCTCCTTGAGATCGCTATGACGAAGAATGTTTTCTACTTTCAAGGGGAGTATTATCTCCAGACCAAAGGGGTGGCGATGGGGGCCAGTTTTGCGCCGGACCTAGCCATTATCTATATGAATAACTATGAACATATCCATGTGCTGAGTGATCAGAATCCCTATAGGGAGCACATTGATATGTGGAGACGCTATATAGACGATGTCATGGTAGTATGGAAAGGTAATGAACAACAACTAAAGTATTTTCAGGCCTGGCACAATGCCCGTTTAGAGGATATCCTATTCTCACTTCAGTTTAATAATCAAGTGATAAACTTTCTTGATATTTTGATCAGGGCTGATGAGGGCAGACTTTATACCACCTTGTACAGGAAAACCAGTGAAAGAAACACACTTCTACGGTATTCCAGTCATCATCCTTGCAACCTCAGGGATAACCTACTGTTTGGCCAATTCCTAAGGTTGCGGAGGAACTGTACTAAGAAACATGGTTATTTTGAGGAATCTGCAGATCTAATGATACGTCTCACTGAGAGAGGGTACCCTGTGAGTTTACTTAAGAAAGCCCGGAAACGGGCATGGTTCAGTCACAGGGAGTTCCTCCTTGAACCGAAGCAGAGAGCAACCACAGATCAGGAACGTTTGGTATGTGTAACCACGTTCTGCACGAAAAGCAATGAGATTAAAAGATTATAAATTGTCACTGGCATCTGGTGGCAGATGAGATAGGGATCATGGAACCTCCCATGCATGCCTTTAGGAAGGGTAAGAATGTGAGGGACCATGTGGTTAAATCATTACTACCTACGGAAGCAAGGGACAGACAATCAACACTTTGGGATATCCCCCCTGTGAAAGGGCATCATAAGTGCGGACAATGTAAAGCCTGTCCGATGACGAAGGAGATGAAACAATTCACCCACAACAACCACACACATACATTACAGGACCATACTAATTGTAATTCCACAGGTGTAATATATGCAATAACCTGCCCATGTGAATTTATGTATATTGGTCAGACCATGCAAAAAGTGAAGACCTGCATACTGCAGCATTGCAGTAGAATACGTTGCAGGGTCCAGGGTGCCCCCCTAGTTGAACATTTCATCACATTTGGACATGTAGCAGAGAGTCTTAAGTGGTGGGTCATAGAAAAAGTGAAGGTCAACCCGAGGGGAGGCGAATTCACCAATACCCTCAGCATTCGTGAGTGCAAATGGATTCACATTTTTGACACTGTCCTGAGAGGTCTCAACGAATATGAGGAAATTGCCCGACAGGTGGCTGTTTTGAATAATAGCTAGTAGGTGACCTTCTTTACACACCCCCTAAACCACTGTACTATCTCTTATGTATAGATGTTACGTACACCACTGAATAGGCAATTTGGTAGCACTCTTTCACCCCGCTCCTTGGGTTTTGCGCGATACACTATAATTATGTGCTTTGTTCTAATTTAATGTTTTATTGTTTTTCAATTTTGCATTTTTGTAAAAATAATGCAAGTGTGTTCTTTCTCTCCATGTGGGTCTTCGTCTCACTCTTGAGCCCACCTTTTTTTTGTGACACATTGTAAGGAATATTGTTAAATGTGTTGTGCTATATTTTAATGGGCCGTGTTTAATGTAATTGACCTTTGTTTAATGTAATTGTCATGTGTTCTGTTGTCAAAGGAATTTACATTGGTAGGACTAATGGTCTCCTTGGTGTGAGTCCGATCATGATCACCCCCGATCCTCACTGACGTGACCAGTCTTTTCTCTATCTTGTCTGACTGGCTTCCCCGTTTCCTAAGCGAGTTGGATAATCAGGCAGACGTTTCTGTGACAAGGCGCGTCGACGGCGACGTGCACGCGCTGCCTGCCGAGTATTCTTTAGAGACACATATTTCTCGGGTCAGTCTTGCGCTGATGAGCGAGGTGTCTACTTCTCCCAGGGCTGCCGCAGTAATTCAGGTAAAGTACAGTGAGGGCGCTACTCTTCACGGTTTGGTTCTCTATATATCTGGGTTTCAGGCTAACTGGAGGCCATTTCATTATTTGTTTCAGATGGCGATTGACTCACCATTTATATATATATGAGTCACATGCTATGGAATAACTAGGATGGGATTTTGAGTTGTCCTCATCCTTTGAGTGTTGGAAATATTGTTCCTATACCGCAACGAAAGTGCGGGTAAGCGGTTTTTTGACTTAGTGGCTAATGTCACTGTTTTTCCATATCCTAAATTAAGTATTGGGTATCTGATTTGCAGTCGTCGTCCACCCCCCCACCCCCGCTTTTACAGATTTCGCATCCCCGGGAGCCGAGAACAATGAGCACCTTGAATATGTTAGTCTAATAGGCACATCCAGGCCTTTTATTTATTCATTATTTACTTCTTGGCACTAAAACCTCCCCTTTTATGATTAATTTCCTAGGTTGTCTCCCCCCACCCTTGTCCCCATGTCCTGAGGAAGACCCGCCAGCTGAGGATGCATTTGCCCTCTGTGCTTTCAAGTCGGATCGAAACGTCGACGCTTATCCCTAAGTGGGCCTGTACCACGCGTCACCCCTACCCCACCCAAGCTACAGATGATACCTCTCTCTTTTTGGAAATTAACAAAAATAATTACATGGAAATGACTTTATGGTGGACAGGCCTTATCTAACTGGTTTTGCTGTCAACTACAACCAGTTACCTTCCAGAATGATTATAATGATATTTGTGGTTTGAATTCTCCTTACTTTGAGTTTCTTCCCCTTTTTTCACTCTACCTATCTCACAAAGGAGCACCACTTTTTGCACCCCTTTCCTGGGTGCAACCTCTCCTTTTTACAACTGAGTTTGGTAGAGAATCTACCATTTTTTAAATGTATCTGTGAGTAATAAACAGTAATGTTTTTACAAAGCCAATAGGTGCCAAGTTTGTCTTTATGCCTGGTGCACATCTAAGAATTGTGTTTGGATTCAAAACCTTTTGCTGACTATATGCATGCATAAAATTGTACCTAAATCGTAATTTTTTCCTAAATTTGTATTGTTTGATAATAAGGTCCAGGACCGACTTTTCTGTACTACACTCTCCAAATAACAGAGGCATGTTGGCAGGCAGTTCTCGAGTGCCTCCAGTCTGTCCTGTGTTAGTCGGAGCACCCTCTTAGAGTCTTCTTGTTCACTAGAGATAGCAGTCCTGATGCGGCGTGGTCCCAGCTGGATCAAGGGTAAATGACCTAAGACTCTAGTTCTGACAATGGACCCATTTCAGGTCTGTAGGGTCCATGCTGGAGCCCCTACAGGGAAAGGCAACACTTGGCAGATGCAGCACCCTTGTAGACTGATCATGAATTTGTCTGACACAGCCCTACATGGGTCATTCACACCTTTCACACTTGACTTCACATGCATCAAAATGTAAAGGATATTTTCTCATGCAAGTTTTCACATTGCCCCTTATGTAAAGCACACATTAGTTTCATTTTCTTCTCATTTGTAAAGTACCACTGTCCTTCCAGTTTCACACTGGTGTAAGATTCAGTTCACATATTTCAGTGTCAGCTGTTAAGTTTGTCCAACATGTAAAGCAGACAGTATTATGCCAGGCAAATAGCATGCACAGCCACCTACAACCAGAAGCACTAAGCCAACAGCACTCATGTGTTATTGTTGCTGGTCATGTGAAAAAGCTTATAAAACATCTAAGTGTATAAAACCTCACCCTGCTGATAGTTGTATCTTTTTCTGCAAGTCTCAGCTTCAATATTGACAGCTTAGGTGGGTAATGCACTAGACACGTGTATGATGTGTGGTTGTGTAATATGCAGGTCACAAGTTTCAATTAGCATAAGATATCTCAGAGGGGTAGTGTGTTTGCTGCAGAGCAATGTGTGTAACACACAGTTTAGAGGTATATATTCTGGTGTGGTACCTCAGTAGATTATTCACCTGAAAGGGCAGGGCCCATAAGTTCTGGACCTACTCTAGAATCACAATCAGATGGTTCTTTTTAGCAGCATGTACGCGTAGAGGGGAGAAAGGCGTTATTAATGCCAATCAATTTACCAGGAATTTCTCTGGGCACATTGTAACTACAGACAACTACGTAAGGCTAGTTAGTTTATTACGAAGCCCAAAATAACTGAACATAAAGACACCTCAAAACCAGAGTGTAAAAATACATCATGAAGCCAAATCTGCGAATAAAGTTGAGGGGGTGCAACATGCAGAAAACAATTAACTCAAGAAGTAGGATGCAGAGGATCAGAAAGCATGAGTCCAAATTTCCATGCATCAAGGGTTGACAAAAATAAAGCATTAATCATCTATCCTTACACTAGCGCTAAAATGACATCCCTACTTAAGCATTCTCAGGAAAAGGTGTCAGCATGTGGAGTCTTCTTTAGAAGTCTCTCCACCATCGATGGGTCCAATAGCATAAAGATAGCGAGACAGAGCTCATACTAAGATGACCCTCTTCGAAGGCAGAGAAGAAGTGAGCACTTTCCCTACTCTAACATCGCATTATTACAGGTATTTTTGTCAAGAGTCCTTGCAGGTCACGCCATTTGCTCTGAACACGATCTCATAGGTAATTTTCCAAGGTATAACAGTGTTCTTAAACTACAACTAGTTTACTATGATTCCCAGGCCTTCTGCGGTGTGAAAACACAACAATTTCCCTTATCGGCTTGAGCTTAAAATGTATCTCCTTTTCTTCTTGCCTGACTAATAAAACAAAGACATTATTCTAGCTAAAAAGGGAGCTTCTTCCACCTGCAACACTTAAGGGCTGATTCCGATCGTAAACCGTTCCGACCGACTCGGACCTGGAATGGAGACCGACCTACACGGACAAGCGCCGTACGACCCGCTCAGTACGATGCCTTGTGTGTGAATTACAACCCACCCGCACGGAACAGAAGCCGCACGCCCGACCCGTTCGGAAATCATTGATTCGCCCGTAAATTGACCGTGAATCGTACCGACCGACACGCATTAGGAATTGACGCGAGCGAAACGTACCCGCGATGCACGAGCCACGTAGTACAATGCAATACGTGTGAAACGCGACCGACTCGCACGGAGCACGAGCATGAAAACCGAGATGTACAGCAAATAGTGACTAGCAAACAATAGAGCCCTTCGCGTCCGAGGCGTACACCAATGTCGAAACACAGCAGATTGTCAGTGTGACAGACTCGGATCACCCCGCGCGAGCCACAGGCAGCGTCCGACCCGGTCAAACGAAACGTCTCCATCATGCACAACACAAGCAAAGGAAAAAAGCAATGACACAGCCAATTTAAAAATAAAAAAATAAAAAAAGGAACAAAGACACACCCACAACTCCAACTATATAAAGGCCAGAAATCCCTACCATGATCCTTTGCAAACTACAGGCATAGGACATCAGACAACCCCACCACACTGCAGAGGCACACCACAACACACACAAAACACAACAACTACACCATTTGCACTACTCAAAAACCAAATCACATATTCACTGACAAACTCACACCCACCACACTCACTTACACCCTCACACACACATCAATCACCACAACCACCCAGCACCATGCCCCCCAAGAAGGATCCAAAGTTCACAGATAGTGAGTTGGAAGTCATGATAGACGAAATACTCAGGGTAGAGCCACAGTTGTTTGGCACATTGGTCCAACAGACCCCCATGTCACAGAAAACCAAGTTGTGGGAGAGGATTGTCAACAAGGTTAACGCACAAGCACCTTGTCGGCGCACAAAGAACGACATACAGAACAGGTGACTGTTAAACCAATTCCTGCCAGCAAAGCCATAGCAACATAAAGGCAAGTCTCCTGTGATGTGTATGCCAGTTACCCAAACACAATACCTGCCATCCCACAGTAAAATGGAACTACGACATAACATGTACAAACCTAACGACAAATACTGCAAGGCATTAGCATAAATCCACAACAAACACAGTCATCCATTTCGCCAACAACGTCACACCACCTCACAGGAAAGCTGAGTCAAAATGAAGGAAGGTTGGGCTGCTGGGAATGTGCATGTAGCAGAAAGCATGATGGGAGTTGCAGTCACAGCCAACAGTCCCCCCCGTCCCAGCAAGCTCACACTGAACCATGCTCACCTCACAGGGACTGCAAAAGCACTGCCAAGATGGCTGACACTAGGCCCTGCTGTGGGGAGCACAAGGCCCTGCTGGGACTTGGGCTCAAACAAACAACAGGACACCAATGCCTGACAGCCTGAAAGGTAACTCACACTCCCTGCAATGGAAGCATGCTGCATGGTGGGATAACTGGACTGGGGGATTAGTACTGCCTGCTCTGACCACATCTACCAGCAGGTACTTGCACACACCCCCCCCCTTAACACAAACGCAACACAACCCACCTCGTATAATGCATTCCCTCAGAATCCATTTAAATATCCAACAAAGATTAAACACACTGGGTTCTGCAGTGTGAAGCACATGGGCTTGTTGGTACTTTTGTGCAAACAAACACCAGGACAACACTGCCTGCCAACTTGTCAGCACAGGCACACCACCACATAGGGAAAAAGCTTCACAGGAAGTAAGGTCAGGTATTGTGGGAAGGTGGGTGTAGCCAAAAGCATGATGGGAGTTGAAGTCACAGTCAACTGTCCCCACCCACATGTCCCAGCAAGCTCACACTGAACCATGCTCACCTCACAGGGAGTGCAAAAGCACTGCCAAGATGGCTGACACTAGGCCCTGCAGTGGGGAGCACAAGGCCCTGCTGGGACTTGGGCTCAGACAAACAACAGGACACCAATGCCTGACAGCCTGAAAGGTAGCTCACACTCCCTGCAATGGAAGCATGCTGCATGGTGGGATAACTGGACTGGGGGAGGAGTACTGCCTGCTCTGACCACATCTACCAGCAGGTACTTGCACACACACACCCCTCCCACCAACACCAAAATACACACCTAGAATTATGCTCCACAAGAGAGTGAGTGAAAAGTCTCTACCAAGAACACAGACAATGGCCTCTGCTGTGGGGAGCACAAGGCCCTGCTGGGACTTGTGCTCCAACAAACAACAGGAAACTACTGACTGACAGCCTGAACGTAAACTGTGACTCCCTGCAATGGAAGCATGCCACATGGGGGATTACCTGGCCACTGTGGGTGAAGGAGGTCCTGCAATGACTCCAAATGCCATCAATGCCACATCAAAACACACCTTCTCTGCTCGAACATATTGCACCCTGGGACCAGTCACTCCAAAAGTAAATGCCTTGGCAAGATGTCTGACACATGGTCCAGATGTATGAATTGGCTGCAAGACACACCTACGCACTGGCCAACTCAAACACATTTACACTCACAGCCATTGGAACTGTAGATATCCTCCCACTGTCTGGAGATTCAGGGGCCGATTCCGATTCGGGCCGGAAAAAATACCGACCGACTTGATATGGGATAATAGTCCGACCAACACGTACCGGCGTTGCCCGACCTGGGAAGTACGATGAAATGCATGTGAATCACGTCCGAGTCGTACGGAACTCAAGGCGAACGACCGACCCGGACGGAAACAAGCTATCCGGCCGGAAAACCACGCGAATCGAACCGACCGACACGCACCAGGAAGAAAGCCGAACGAAACGTACCCGCGAACTCCGACCCGCGCAGTACGATGCAATGGGTGCAAAAGCAGACCGATTCGCACGGAGCCCAAGCCGTACGACCGACACGCATACAAAACCCAGCCGAACAAACACAATACACCGCGACCGACGCGTACGCCGCATATGAAACAGAGCTAAAACACAGCGGGAACGACTCGGAGAGGCGCGCACAGGATAACTGCAACGTCCTACTCGGTCAGAAGAATGACTCCAACATGCACAATAATCACAAATGAAAAAATACAAAAAAAGAGGGCCAAACAAGCAATGACAAAGCCAATAAATACAGGGGGTGAAAAAAATTGAACAAGGACACACCCCCAACTCCACCTACATAAAGGCCACAAATCCCTACCATGATCCTTTGCAAATTCCACTGACCTGCCAGCACAGAACACCATCACACAGCAAACACAGACACACACACAGCTCATCCAACACAAAAGCCACACACCATTAGCACCTCAACAAATAGCACCCTTACACACACACAGCAAAACCTACACTCACACACCCTCACTTGCACACACACACACACACATCAATCACCACCACCACCCATCAACATGCCCCTAAAGAAGAATCCAAAGTTCCTAGATAGTGAATTGGAAGTCATGGTAGACGAGATACTGAGGGTAGAGCCACAGTTGTTTGACACATTGGTCCAACAGACCCCCATGTCGCAGAAAACCAAGATGTGGGCGAGGATCGTCGACAGGGTGAACGCACAATCACCATGTTTGCGCACAAAGGAAGACATCCAGAACAGGTGGTATGATGTGCGCAGGAGGGTCAGGGACCTCCTGAAGAAGGATTACCTCCTGAGCCAGCACACTGGCAGTGGCCCTCCTGCCAAACCAGTATACCTCAGGCCCTGGGAGGAGAAGGTGCGGGCCATCCTACCACCAGTGAGCGTATATGGACTAACAAACATCCCAGAGCCTGGTGAGTACACAACTAATATACACAATATTGTGTGCCAATACACACACATCACTGTCAAGGGAACAGTCAAACCATGCACCCCTAGCAAATCAACAGCAAACAAAAGATAATCATCCCAAAAAGTGTATGTCAGACAGATAAACACAATACATGCCATCTCATAGTGATATGTAACTGTGTCATGACATGTACAAATCCAATACCAAATTGAGCTAGGCAGTGGCACAAATCTAACCAACAAACACTGTCAGATATTTAGCCACCACTAGAACACCACCTCACAGGGAAGCTCACAGAAAGGAAGGAATCCTGTGTATGCTGGTGAAGTCAGTGTAGCCAAGAGCATGATGGGACTCGTAGTAACAGATAATGGGCAGCCTCACATTTGGACCATCAACACCACTCTGAACCATGCTCACAACACAGGGAGTGGAAAAGGACTGACAAGATGGCTGACACTGGGTACTGCTGTGGGGAACACAAGGCCCTGCTGGGAACTGTGCACCAACAAACAGCACAACACCACTGCCTGACATCCTGAAAGCCAACTTGCACTCCCTGCAATGCAAGCACGTTGCATGGTGGGATATCTGGCTGCGTGGGAAGGAGGACTCACAGCACTGACCATAGTTACAAGCAGCTCACCTCACACACCCCCTCAACACAAACTCCACATAACCCATCTGGGAGAATGCCATGCCTCACATACCAAATGAAGATCCCACAAAGAACCACCACCCTGGGTAATGCCGTGTGAAGCACAGGGACACTCTTGGGACTTGTAGCCAAACAAACGCAAGGACAACACTGTCAGCCTTCCTGTCAGCACAGGCACACTACCCCACAGGGAAGCAGAGTCCAAAGGAAGGAAGTACGGGCATGCTGGGAAGGGGGTGTAGGCAATAGCATGATGGGAGTTGTAGTCACAGATACTGCTCACCCTCACAATTGGCCCATCAACACCACTCTGAACCATGCTCACATCACAGGGAGTGGAAAAGGACTGACAACATGGCTGACACTGGGTACTGCTGTGGGGAGCACAAGGCCCTGCTGGGAACTGTGCACCAACAAACAGCACAACACCACTGCCTGACATCCTGAAAGCCAACTTGCACTCCCTGCAATGCAAGCACGTTGCATGGTGGGATATCTGGCTGGGTGGGAAGGAGGACTCACAGCACTGACCATAGTTACAAGCAGCTCACCTCACACACACCCTCAACACAAACTCCACATAACCCACCTGGGAGAATGCCATGCCTCACATACCAAATGAAGATCCCACAAAGAACCACCACCCTGGGTAATGCTGTGTGAAGCACAGGGACACTCTTGGGACTTGTAGCCAAACAAATGCAAGGACAACACTGTCAGCCTTCCTGTCAGCACAGGCACACTACCCCACAGGGAAGCAGAGTCCAAAGGAAGGAAGTACGGGCATGCTGGGAAGGGGGGTGTAGGCAATAGCATGATGGGAGTTGTAGTCACAGATACTGCTCACCCTCACAATTGGCCCATCAACACCACTCTGAACCATGCTCACATCACAGGGAGTGGATAAGGGTGACAAGATGGCTGACACTGGGTACTGCTGTGGGGTGCACAAGGCCCTGCTGGGAACTGTGCAACAACCAACAGCAAGACACCACTGAATGACATCCTGAGAGTCAACCTGAACCCACTGCAAGGGTGGCATGCTTCATGGTGGGATAACTGGGCTAGGTGGAGAAGGATGGCCGGATGTCCACCAAATACAACAAATGCTGGCCATGCACACACCTCAACATTCACATTGAAATGCCCCAGGTATGCATGACAATGTGCTACACCAATATCAACCTCTTACTGTGACAACTTAGGACAATGCAATGTACATGCCCGCATCCAGAGGTACAGTCACAACTGTCAGGTGTGTGAACCATTGATGCCTGTAGAAACATAACATACAATGTGTGTCTCTTCCAAATACAGGTGATGATGATGGGGACACAGCAGCAGGCAAGGAGGAGTCCCTGTCCCAGGCTCCGGGGGACACAGAGCTCACTGGTGTGGAACAGCCTCTGCCCTCCTCGGATGGTGAAGACCTACCTGGCACCTCCGGTGTGAGTCATCATGCAGCACCAGCTGGACCAATACCTGCACCCCTGCACCCACCCCTCCAACAACTGCCAACACACAGACCACCCCCGCCGACACGGACAGACCAAGGACCACCGATGGCAACAGCACAGAGCCCCAGGCCCAGCGTGGAGCAATGGACGACAACACCACTAACAACCCCCAAGGGGGCCTTGGGTCACCTGTGCGTGCCACCGCAGGTCCTGCACGTGTCGCCAGGAGTGGTGGGAGGGGTGGTAGACATAGGTCGCTGCTTGCAGAGGGGTCTGGACTGCATGATGACCCACAACTGGCACGCATCGCTGATGCGTACCAGGATAGCACCGGAGAGGTCAGACAGGTCGTGGGGATCCTCAAGGACATACAACAGCAGCAGGCTGCCTATCATGCCCGCTTGGACTCCCACATGTCCCGTGTGGAGACACACATGTCTCGCATGGAGTCCAAGTGGGACACATTGCAAGAACTCACCGCAGTGCATAGGGACATATTGACATGCCTCCGCCAGATTAGCTCCAACATGGCCACACCTCCCTGTACCCACAACATCTGGTGCTGCAACAACTGACACCGCCACAGGGAGGGAGGAGGACTCTGGCGGAGACTCCACTGCACCGCCGCAGCCTGCACGTGAGGGTCCCCCCCCAAAGAAGAGGGGTCATCCGAGGAAGGAAAACTGAGAGGTTGATGGCCACGTACATCCCCCAGGAAGCCAACACCTATTCTGGAAATTCTCCTTTGTGTGCAAACGTTTCACCCTGTCAAATGCAACACTACTCTCCCACATGACATGGGGAGTTCAAGTTGGACTAATGTATCATATGACTGTGGACTTCACTCAGGACATTTCTGCTACCAAGACTTCCAACTCATCTGGGAACTTTGGATCACAATCCCAATGTACAGCACCCACCATCCTGTGCACTATCACACACACATTTCTGTAAATAAAATCACTAGTACACCATACTTGCCTCTGTTGTTATTCAAATGTGGATACTGTTATGGTGATGATGACCTGCTAAATTACACTGTGTATGCTAACTGCTACAGCAAGTACAACACCGTCGTGTGAGTCCTGGTGACGTGACACATATGAGGGAGACACACCACTAGGGCTACACAACCCAGAGACACCAGGGCCATCGGACTCATCGCCCACAGTGATGTTGCCAGGAATTACAGTGGAATGCACAGACACCACACCTATTCAGAGTCTGTGTCAACTAGCCCACAGGTGCAGTAAGCAAATGTCAGTCAGATGTGTGACCACAGACAACGCACATCCCAAAGTGAAGCACAGGTTCATTACACATTTGCAATATGTTGTTTCCACTACAAATGCAAGGTTTACCCACGTGGCAGTGGCCACACAGACAACAAGTGCAGAAGATATGAAGTCCAGGGGTGTGTGGCACATCACTTGTAGGCAAACTACTGTAGCCATCCTGAAAGCTGAATCATGGTGTCGGGGGATCCAAGTTGACCAAAGTACTCAGTAAGCACCCTGTGAAGGATAGACATGACACACAGTTAAAACCACTGAAGAACAGGACAGAACTGCAATACTCATGCCCAATACATGTCACAAGACAACTACACAAAGCTAAGTTAGCATGTCAAAACTGTTGGGGAGTATAGACTACCTGTAAGGACACATTGCTGCACGCATCCAGTCAAGTAGCACATGGCCACACTCAAACAGCACCAGAGCACCACCCACACATATCATGCAAACTCACATCATTCACATTACATCTCCCTGGATACTCACATTCAGCTGAAGAAGTTGGTGATGAGCTGTGTGCGGACATCACCATCATCATCATCATCATCACTGGCATCGTGGTCCAGGCCAGGATCCTCCACAGGTGGCGGACGTTGGTCATCGTCATCCAGGATGAGAGGCAACTCCTTCCGCACTGCCAGGTTGTGTAGCATGCAGCAGACGATGACAATCTTGCACACCTTTGCTGGGGCATATGTGAGGGCCCCTCCTGTCTTGTCCAGTCAGTGGAAGCGGCTCTTCGGGAGACCAAAGGTCCGCTCAATCACTCTCCTGGTCCGACCATGTGCCTCATTGCAGCGCATCTGGGCTGGTGTCACAGGGTTCCTGAGGGGTGTCAGCAACCACGGCATGTTGGGGTATCCGGAGTCACCTACGGACAGACAAGTGCACATTAGCTGAGTTGGAAAAGTGGGTGGAATACTACAGATCAGAACACACACAATGGTACAAAGTCAGTACACACCGACAAGCCAGGCACGCTGGTTCTGCATCTGTGCCATCATCCTCGGGATGCGACTACTCCTCATCATGTAGGCATTGTGTGCTGAACCAGGGAAACGGGCACACACATGTGTGATGCTCATATCTGCAAGACATACCACCAGAGCATTGATCGAATGGTAATGTTTACGGTTCCGGTATGCCTGCTCATGTGCCTGTGGTGGTATCAAAGCCACATGTGTCCCATCAATGGAGCCAATGACATGTGGCATCCTCCCCAGGGCATAGAAGTCAATCTTGACGTCAGTGAGTTGTTGACGTGTAGGGAAATAGATGTACTGGTTCAGGCATCTCAACATTGCCTCCAAAACATCGCGTAGCACACGGCTGAACATAGTCTGTGACATCCCACCGGCAGTCGCCACAGTGTGTTGAAAGGTACCGGTGGCAAAGAAGTTTAGGGCTGCCATTACCTTCACCTTGGGTGTCAGCGCCGTAGGGTACGTCCGGCCAGGTTGCAAATGTGGTGCCAAGCGCACTGCCAAATCATCAATCAGCTGCCTGGTGAAGCGGTACCGTCGGATGCTGTCACGTTCCACCATCGTTGCCAGGTCAGGGAATGGTCTATGGACAGCTGGAGCCCTGCAGTGCATAGGTTGAAGAAAGAAAGATTGTCAGTCACCCCACATATGTGCCATTCACCATACTCAATTTCACATGATACATCATTACGAGACACAAGTACTTGATGTGTGTGCCGTTCTGTTCGAACATAACTCACACCTACATGCCCATCATCTAACTTCTCAGTACAACATGTGTGCACAACAGGTACCAGGTTGTGCTATGGGAAACCATTAGGCAGTGTCACAGTACCCATTTCCTGCTGTCACGTTCCACACACACACCACAGTGACATGTCTGGACAGATGTGCCACAGGCATCACAGCTCATTGACAGGTAGATTCCCAGTGACCCTGTCTTGCCACATGGACACTGGCATGACATGGCGTATCATGTACACGTCAGAAAAACAAACATGATTCCCACAGGTAGTGGCCCCGGTCGCCTCCGCAGGACAGACATGGACGCCAGTGACGCACAACATCAAAGTCCATGCACAAACAACGTTGATGTGGAGACTGTCTCCCATCTTGCACATGGAATCAGAGACATCGGAAACACAACATGCACACAGACTGTGGAGGGACATCACTATTGTGGCTATGGGTCATCCTGTGATGTACATGCCTTCCCCCATGGGACCCTGGGGGTATGTGACATGTCACACACATACACAACCTGGAAATGTGACCATGCCACATGCTCCAAAATGAACTGTTGCACATCACAGTGGTCATGTGCACAAAACACAAAGGACCCTGTCCCCATTAACACATGCACAGCCTGGGTGTGGCTGCCCACAAGTGCCACCACAGAAACCACATGTCAACCCCCATACACAGAAAAGGTAATGCAGCCTTACATGCCTTAGGAAACAGTGTGGACTGGGTGTGGTGTTGTAGGTGTGCCCCTGTGTCTCTGGCAGGTATATGTGGCTGGCATACGTTCACCAGTGACAAGCATGGTGACATATGCGACTGACCTGTACAGGTACACGTTGTAAAGCAATGGACCGATCGGTGTGCCCGTCCGGCCCACTGCATCTGTTGTATCCCAAAATACGCGTTGTACAGCAATGGACCGATCGGTGTGCCCGGCCGGCCCATTGCATCTGTTGTGAGCGGGTACGCGTTGTATCCCGAAATACGCGTTGTACAGCAATGGACCGATCGGTGTGCCCGGCCGGCCCATTGCATCTGTTGTATCCCGGAATACACGTTGTACAGCAATGGACCGATCGGTGTGCCCGGCCGTCCCATTGCATCTGTTGTGAGCGGGTACGCGTTGTATCCCGAAATACGCGTTGTACAGCAATGGACCGATCGGTGTGCCCGGCCGGCCCATTGCATCTGTTGTATCCCGAAATACGCGTTGTACAGCAATGGACCGATCGGTGTGCCCGGCCGGCCCATTGCATCTGTTGTATCCCAAAATACGCGTTGTACAGCAATGGACCGATCGGTGTACCCGGCCGGCCCATTGCATCTGTTGTATCCCGAAATACGCGTTGTACAGCAATGTACCGATCGGTGTGCCCGGCCGGCCCATTGCATCTGTTGTGAGCGGGTACGCGTTGTATCCCGAAATACGCGTTGTACAGCAATGGACCGATCGGTGTGCCCGGCCGGCCCATTGCATCTGTTGTGAGCGGGTACACGTTGTATCCCGGAATACGCATTGTACAGCAATGGACCGATCTGTGCGCACGCATTGGCTGGGGCCTGGCATGGCAACGGACGCGTTTTCGAAGCTCCAACGAGTCTGATGCAGTGAATTCAGTTGGCCAGCCACAACAATGTTGCAAAATCATGGGTGTCATGAAGTTGAAGATTTGAAGGATGCTGTGGGCGTGTATTAGTGCTGCTATTCCATGAATTGGTCAGATTCAGAAGATGCAAACGACTTGGACCTATCACTTTGGACACATGGGACGGTATCTGCCTCTGCAGCACACATATAATGCTGGCTGTTCCCCTGAGAGCTCACTTGCCTGCACTACATGCTCCAGGACGACATCTGCCACCAACACTGCTGCTGTCTCTGCATCCTCTGGCTACTGCAATGGCACGTACTGTGGAGAGAGCCCCAGCCTTCAGCCTCGAGGAGAACCAGGCCATGCTGGACAGCCTGCTTCCACAGTACAGCAAGCTGTATGGGACACCAGGGGAGCAGGTGAGTGTGCTGTCCACTGCCTTTCTAATTTTGCATGTTGTCTGACTAGCAGGACTTACAGTGTGCACACCACTGGCTAGCATGCTCACTGAGTAGTTCTGAGCCCCCAAAGTGTGTAGTTACATGCACTGAACAGGTACAGTGCAGTAACAGTGCATTCCAACAAGGTTTACTTTCCATGCAATGATACCATGTAGTAACTGCTGGCAAACTGTTCATAGCCATCGTTGCACTGCCTGTGTACATCATGTGCCCCAGTGATTGAGACATGTATATCCAACTGTGTGATGCACGGACATGTTGCATGTGTAGTAATTATAGTTTATAACAAGTACTGAGACTTGAATGTGCTGCGCACTATTCACTTGGTGATTGTCACCGTATATAAACACTTTATATTCAAACTAAACACTTAATATTCTGAATCATATGTGTTTTTAATCTTGTTTTTCACAATTATTATTGAAACTCATATATGAACACCTCGGTTCTCGTCACTCACATGGTGAAATTAATACATCAAAATACACATTGTACATTTCATGCAAATACTTGTAAACAATATTGTTTGTACAAAATTATACATTTCATTATGACGCCCAATGCATTTCGGGACCTAAAAAGTCCCTTCCTCAGGGGAAAATCTTAAGGTCATGCCTGTCTCCTCATACGTCTGCCAATAACCTCTGCCAGTTCTGTGTTGAAACTCCAGCTAGACCCCGTGAGCCAAATCAGTGGGAACTTGGAGGAAGAAAATTGGGGTGGTATGGAAGTTACATAAGGAGGGTATTACACGACGAATCCACAAAATGTTTCTATTTGAGCGCAGGCCATTTTCCCATTTTAGGCCACAACGTGACTTATCAGGACCGCATGAGCACTCTCTGCATGTGTAGTAATGGCATTTTCACAAGTGCCGGATCCGCAACTGCCAGAAGAGGTGGCAGGACCTTCGAGGCTGGACCCGGAGGATCGCATGGGTCCAGCTGAAGCTGTCGCCTCCTCGCAGGAGGGGCGGACACCGGACCCTGACCCCCCACATGCTCAGGATCCTGGCGGTGGTCTTTCCTGACCTGGATGGGCAGCTGAAGGCCAGACAGCAGCAAGTAGGGGGTGAGTCCATGACAGCACTGTGCACTTTGTCTGACATGCTATGTGCCCTCCTCTGGCCTGGTTAAACTTCCACAGTACATCAGTCTTGTGGTCCAGGACCCATGTCCCTCTATTGTGACATGCCCACTCCTCATCTGATACGCATATGTGTGGCCCTTACAGTCAGGAAATTGTGTCACTTGGGGACTGTGTCATTGCATTTTTCTTTGCTCAAGGTGGGGGACAGCATTTGTTCTGGTGACTATGTTGTGGGATTCATTGGTGGGTCAATTGCTCACACAATGCCCAAGTCCTGACATGTAATCTGGGTGTAACTTTGATTTGTGGTCCACTTGCTGATCTGATTCACCACATGTCCCTGGGGTATTTGGCACACCCCCATGCTGTGGGTGGGAAGAATGTTTGGGCCTCAGGAGTATGTATATCAAGTGTGTCACACATGCGTAGACACCTGCCTACTGTCCAGGACTCATCCCTCTTACAGGTGGAGCTGGACAGTCATGCCTACTCCAGGGCATACAATACACTCTGTACTCCCACTCCCGTGGATCATCTGACATGTTGTGATCAGTGACATGTTCCCTCAGGTGTCTGCCTCTGTGTCATTGTGCTGTGGCTTCGTTGTCAGGACTACTGGTATGTTTGTCGGTTATGGCTCAGCATGCCATCTGAGATGTGACCATGAGAGACGATACTTCTGTGACTTATAGGTGTCTGATCACTTGACTGTGCACACAGGTGTATGCGACTGTGACTTTCAGGCAGCTGTTTTTCATTCACAGCACACTGTGAGGTGCTCATGTTCAGAGAGTTGTGTTTCGTGTCCCCCATATGTCCAATTGGTATGACGTGGACAAATAGTAGTTCAGATGATGTTGTTTTTGGGGGATGGACATGTGCACTTGTCAGTTACATAACTTGCATTCCCCATGTCCTAGGATTGTGACACAGTGCAGACTGTTGTTGGCTGGCTGCCATGGCCATGTGACTGGAGACAGTGATGTATGACTTTGCACGCATGCCTGTGTCATGGCATTAAACTTCCTAAGACTGATCCTGCAGGGGAGTGACATGTGCAACATGCACCCCATTGTGGCATTGACTATCCGGACATGGGTGGATCATGGTGTCTGGTGCTGGTATGCATCACATGCATTTCTATTTAGACTCTGGCCATCCCTTTCTCTGGACACCTGCACTGACTCAGTGGCAAGAGATGTGATGTGTGCATGTTCACATACTTCACTGTGTTCCTTGCAATGTCCAACAACTGTGTAGGTGGTGCATGTGTCCACACTGAGGTCTTACCATCAGACAGGCACCAGACAGATGGGTGCAAGGGCAGGAGGGGTGTGAGTCCCATGGTTGACCATCAGACTGACAATTGGCTTCCCGAATCTGTGTGAGGACTTTAGGCAATGTTCAACTAAGGATGCCAGGGCTTGCTCTGTGATGTGCTGTACTTACTGTGGTGTGTGCGGTCAGTGCAGGTGACTGATGTTTGTCTGTTTCCCTAATTGTTTGCAGATACATCCACGGCCACAGGAGGGGACAGCTCCACGGACCAGGAGGAGCAGCGGAGCCAGACTGGGTCAGCATCCGACGAATGGTCAGAGGGACCCAGTGGCACAGAGGGCGAGGGGAGCCACACCGAGGAGTCCTCAGCACCATCCACCTCAGCTGAGGACCACAGCAGCTCGGAGGATGACTCCCTTGTGGAGGCGGGTCTCAGCAGCCACCAAAGGCCAGCTAGTCTGTCTGGCCCCGCCACCACCACCACCACCACCGCCCTCCCATTGGCTACCATTCCTGAGGTCCGTGGAGGCTCCCGTGCTCGGGAGCTTGTCTCCTTCGTGCCAGGCACCGCACCCCCTGCACCTGTGTCCCCTGCTGCCCTGAGTGAGGAGTCTGTGTACCTCCTTTGGCAGCTCCATGTAGGGTAGACAGCAATGCTGAGTGTCCTCCATGCACACACCACTCTGTTGACACAGCTGGTGTCGTTCATGGAGGGCATCTCGACGGGTATGTCTGCCCTACAGAGGAGCAATAAGTCCATGGACTCCTCCCTGACGGCAGCCGTGTCCCTCCTCCAACAGTCCCTCAGCCCTCCCACCTCTGCCCCATCCACACTTCCTGCCACCCTACCTGTCCAAAGCACATGCACACCTGCACAATCACCCAAGCACACAGACACGAGCAACACAGACACACCCAAGAGAAAGGCAAGACGTGCACACAAGCATCCTCAGGGCACTGAGACCACACACACAGGGGATGGGGAACAGACACACACACAGGCATCCACAGTCACTCCGCAGTCCTCCAAATCCTCTCCCTCCAAGACCCCTTCCCTTGCCTCACCTGCTACCCCACCTACACAGCAGATCTTCCTCTGTGACCTCGGCCTCTTCCCCTCTGATCCTGCTGATCCAGCATACCGAGGGAAGTGGAAGTCCACCCACACAGAGGGGAGTGCCCCTCGCCCCCGGACACCCTCTCCCAGGTGCAGGCAGACACAGGACCCCATTCGGAAGTCCCCCCAGACCAGGAAGAGCAAGACCCCACCACCACCACCACGCAGCTCCACCACCCAGTCTCTCTCCTCCATCCACCAGGCCACCACTCCACAGGTTCCCCCGCCACACCCTGCCCCAGGTTCCCCCACACACCGATACCGCATCCCCAGACTGCTTAGGCCCTCCCCCCCTGCCACTTGCTCTTCCACCCCAACCCAGACGCTCTGCCTGTTAGTGCCACTGGTGTGGAGACCGGGTCCCCCCTCTGTCCTGCCCACCTCATCTGCCCACCCTTCCACTCCCTTGGAGTCATGCACTGCAGTGGAGTCCACAACCACCCTGTCTGACTCGGGCACTGCAGTGGGGACCCAGTCCACTACATCAGACCAGCCCACTGCAGTGGTTGCAGCACCCACACCAACTGACTTGTGTACCACAGTGGTGCCGGCCCCCCCTGAGTCAGACACCTCCACTGCAGTTGCCGGTGACACTCCTGCACCCACCACCCCTTCACTGCCTCACTCTGCCATCCCCTGATCCTGTCCATGTGGTGCCTGGCCTGCCCCTTGTATGTCCCTCCAAGGGGGATGTCCCCTGTCCGTACCAGTGCAGGCAAGCAATGGGTGACCAGTTGTCACTTATCACCCTGTTGGGACTGTGATTTTGGACTGGCCATTGGCCTTAGTTTCCTTTGGACTTCAGAGTTTACCTTGACTTTTGCTGAATAAAGCCTCTTTTTGTTTAATTGTGGCTTTTCTTTTGATGTACATGATGTGGATGAGTAGCATCCTGCATTTGCAGTTGTAATAGTGTTCATATCAGGAAAATGAAGTGTTGCTGTGATGGACTCCATGTGGTCCATGGGATATGTGTCCTGTTGTAGTCTGGATCTATGACATCCTTTGCTGCAGTCTGAGGGTGTAATGTTCAGCATTTGACACAGGGATGTACGTTTAGCATTTGTAAATGAACATCTTTGTCTTACACTGATGCACATCTGGTGGGCTTACCACTGTTCAATGTTCCGATTTCCCTGACTGTGTGCCCAGCTCCACTGGACATGCAGTTTTGCACATCAATGTCGAAGGACTCATCTGTGTATACAGTGCAACTTGCTTGACACGTGTTTTGGGTATATGCAGATGACTGACGTGACACTCCCGTACCCAGGCTGATGTGAGCAGAGCCTTCTGTGTGTTGTAGTTGTTGACTCACTGACGGAGTGTTCTGCTGACATGTTTGGGTCGTGCACAGACAAGGTTTGGCACAACGGACCTTCCACAGGAGTGTAGTGCCCTCATGGCAGTGTGTAATCCGGTGACATTGCGTGGGCCTGTGTTGTGTGTTGTGTAAGCATGTCTGTGCGTGTTCCCTTCCCTTTTCCTACACAGGCTGTGTCCCTAGGGATGTTCCTGTTTGTGATGCTTGCTGAGTTGTTCTGTGTTCATCCAGCATCTTGGACAAGGTTTCTCCGTGATGTGGGTGCATGGCAAACTAATGTTCATGAGGTTGTCATCCCAGGTTGTCTTTGTTGTCAGGGCTGGGGATGTGGTCAAACGCAGATGGGACACATTCAGGATTCCCCTTGGCACTTGTTGTTTACACAAGTCATGTGATTTACAGTTTGTGGTAGCTTTCAGTGATTGTGACACGTTGTGTGTGTGACTGCTGCCACTCCTCAGGGTCAGAGCTGAAATGTTGGAAGTTGTGTACGTGTGTTCTTAGTGTGTCACCTTGGCTTCTTCGTTGGTGTGTGACTATGGCCAGGATACCATTGATTGTGGTGGATTTCACATCATGCCCATGTACAGCGTACTGTGCTGTGTGTCAGACATTGACGAGTCTTGTTGACTGGCCATGTGTGATGGCTTTCTGCACCTTAGTTCCCACCACCACCCCTGGTATTGTCATGGGTGCATGTGCAATGTCACCAGTCCATGTGAGCTTCACTGCTGCACATTGGTGGTGATCAGGGTGTGTGGTGTTGAGTGTGTGCAAATGTGAGTTGTTGCACGGCTAGACCCCTACCTCCATATTGGCCTTGGCTGGCAGGCCGTGCTGATTGATTAGAGCTTGTGTAGGTGTGATGGTAGTTTGTTGCTCAGGACACATGGCTGTGGTTCACAGTGTGAACAACATCTACCTTTGTCATCACAGTGGGATTATCATGCAGGCTAGTGTCAGCACAATATGGGCTCCCTGGGGGTAGTGCTGTGGTGGGTCTGTCTCTTGCTGTGTTAGTTGCTGTTCCTACAGGCTTGTGTGACATGTGTAATTTGGGCTCCCTCTCATCTAACAATGCCTGATTGCCCACATAGGGGTATCCGATCCATGAGTAAATTTTGTATGGCACTGTATACACATCTGTGTGGTTGGAATTCAGGCCTCCTCATGTGTTGTGTGGTTGCCTGGGGACACTGGCACACCCCCCATCACCCGTTGTGTTTGATATGCAGTGTGAGTCTGCCTGTTTGTGTTTGTGCCTTAGCACCACTGCATTGGCATATCTTGAGTGTGCCATTGGCTGTATGTTGTTTGGTGGCTTTCCCCTGCTGTCCCTGGGACTCCTAGGTCATCAGTCAGCACAATAATCATGGTTTGTATGTCACATTGCTGCCATGGTATGGTATTTGTTCACCTCACATCTACAGTCTCCACAGGATATCTACATTTGTGTGTCCATTGGTGCAGATATGTGGGTCAGCATTATGATGGTCACTTCTGTCATTGTGTTATTTGTGAATGTTGACAATGTGGGACCCCATGGGTGATGTTTGTATGCACATGGCCAAAACGATGTTTCAGTGACACTGCACTGTTTGCCTCGACCAATCTATGTTGCTATGGGACACAAGCACTACTATGCCACTGATGTGTTTGTTGTTGTGTGACCAGGATTCATCCATGCAGTATGGCTTTGGCAGCTTTTACCATGACTACAGTTACCTTATGATCACTGTGGTGATGGTGCTTTCGGCACCATTGCCACACTGTTCAAAAGTTGCATCAGCTATGGACCCCATACTTACCTTTTGGTCACTGTGGTGATGGGGCTTTAGGCCCCATTGCCACACTGTTCAAAAATGTGCATCAGCTATGGACACCACACTTCCCTTTTGGTCACTGTGGTGAAGGGGCTTTAGGCCCCATTGCCACACTGTTCAAAAAGTGCATCAGCTATGGACACCACACTTCCCTTTTGGTCACTGTGGTGATGGGGCTTTAGGCCCCATTGCCACACTGTTCAAAAAGTGCATCAGCTATGGACACCACACTTCCCTTTTGGTCACTGTGGTGATGGGGCTTTAGGCCCCATTGCCACACTGTTCAAAAAGTGCATCAGCTATGGACACCACACTTCCCTTTTGGTCACTGTGGTGATGGGGCTTTAGGCCCCATTGCCACACTGTTCAAAAAGTGCATCAGCTATGGACCCCACACTTACCTTTTGGTCACTGTGGTGATGGGGTGTTCGAGCCCATTGCCACAGTGGCCATGGTCGGCTTGCATTGTGGAGGCCACACACATTTATGTGTGACAGATGTGTTAGGGGGTCACATTGTATGTTCAATGTCATTTTCAGTCTTGTAGGCATTTGACACAGACTACACACGCTTGTCAGGGTGTTGGGGGGGATGTAATTTTCTGTCATTCCTTATGTGGGAGTATGCTGGTTGTGTCATGCATTACCCGTCCTATGAGTAGGGGTGGTGTTAGTGGTAGGCATCCATCCCCCCATGAGTGGGGATGGTAGTAGTGACAGGCATCCAGCCCCCCCTGAGTAGGGGTGGTGGTGGTGGCAGGCATCCAGGCCCCCCTGAGTTGGGGTGGTGGTAGTGGCAGGCATCCATCCCCCTAAGGATGGGGATGGTAGTAGTGACAGGCATCCAGGCCCCCCTGAGTAGGGGTGGTGGTAGTGACAGGCATCCATCCCCCTAAGGATGGGGATGGTAGTAGTGACAGGCATCCAGCCCCCCCTGAGTAGGGGTGGTGGTGGTGGCAGGCATCCAGGCCCCCTGAGTAGGGGTGATGGTAGTGGCAGGCATCCTTCCCCCTAAGGGTGGGGATGGTAGTAGTGACAGGCATCCAGCCCCCCCTGGATAGGGGTGGTGGTAGTGGCAGGCATCCATCCCCCTAAGGGTGGGTATGGTAGTGGTGACAGGCATCCAGGCCCCCCGGAGTAGGGGTGGTGGTAGCGGCAGGCATCCATCCCTCTAAGGATGGGGATGGTAGTAGTGACAGGCATCCATGCCCCCCTGAGTTGGGGTGGTGGTAGTGACAGGCATCCAGGCCCCCCTGAGTAGGGGTGGTGGTAGTGACAGGCATCCATCCCCCTAAGGATGGGGATGGTAGTAGTGGCAGGCATCCAGCCCCCCCTGAGTAGGGGTGGTGGTGGTGGCAGGCATCCAGGCCCCCCTGAGTAGGGGTGATGGTAGTGGCAGGCATCCAGCCCCCTAAGGGTGGTTATGGTAGTAGTGACAGGCATCCATGCCCCCCTGAGTAGGGGTGGTGGTAGTGGTAGGCATCCAGCCCCCCCTGAGTAGGGGTGGTGGTGGTGGCAGGCATCTAGCCACCCATGAGTTGGGGTGGTTGTAGGGTGATGTTGGTGGTAGGCATCCATCCCCCTATGGGTGTGTATGGCATTGGTCTTGGCCATCCCACCCCTATGGTTCTGCTGTTGCTTGTGTACGTCATTTGTGCATCCCTATGTGTGTGTGACATATTTTGGGTACGTGTAGTTTGTTTGTATTGTTGGTGTTTGACTTACCGTCTGCGCCGTACGCGTCCGTGCCGGTCCCGGTAATAGATGTAGAGTATAGGTAGGACCTGTGCAATGGGATTCATGCTTGGATCGTCTCGTTCGGGTTTCTCGTGTCTTCGACTCGTACTCGTCGCTGGCTTGTTCGTCTCGTAGCCGTGGATTGTCTTGTGGCGCACAACGGAGCTTATGTACGGCTCGCCCGGATGCTCAAACGTGCCGGACGTAGCGACGGGTTCGGTGCGTACGGAATGCGCATCGTACTAGTCCGGCCGGAAGGTGCTGTGTATTTGCTTCCGCGCGGCTTGAATCGGCGTTTACGGATCCGGCTCGGGCGGGGAACAGGAGCTGGATTGGGTGAGTACGGCTCGTTCGGTAACTGGGTTGTTATACGCATCGTACTTGTTCGTCCGGACGAGTGTACGATTCTGTCGGGAAACACGCATTCGGCTTGTATTTTTTCCGGACGAATAGTGTTAGGTGCGCTTCCGGCCGAGATCGGAATCGACCCCTCAGTGTCCCTGGGGTGTCCCCTGACCTGCCTGTGAAGGTGTGTTTCGGAAATGACAATTGGGGAGATGCAGACATAGTACATAGCACCAAGCACACACAATGTCACATATACATCATTGACAGTGGACACCTGACAGTGACTAGAATGGACACACACATATGGCTGACACTGTAGCATGGTGTCATACACAAAATGTGCAGTTGTGAGCTGCATGCCAATACCACATCGGTCTGCGTTGTACGCATCATTCACACAACACATCACTCACTGTCATGGACAATCCAAACACAATGACTATCCTGGACTGCATTGGAAGACGCATGCAACTCACAGCAGCAGAACTGTAACACACACACCTCTGCCCATCACTGTCATGAGCATGGAAAAGAAAGAGTGCTGCTGTGCCCAATCCCTCTCACTGTGGAGGAAATAGACAAGATAAAAGACGTTAGCACTGACAAAACTCTGCACCAACATCAGTAGGCACGGTAACACCATGACTTGTTTGTAATGAGAAGTGAACTAGGAACACAGATAACCAGAAAGTATCTCACATTGGATCACAGGCCTACCGGACTGTGACCATGTTGCACAGACCCACCAATGTGACGCACAGAGCAACGCAAAATATTCCACCACACATGCACCAAGCTTGATACAAACCCTAAGTGAAATTGTACGTATGTCATCGTTATAGCACAAATGTGGACAGGGATGATACAGCTGTGATGGAACCTGAGTAGCAATGGACATGTACAGACAATTGATCAATACATGAGCTGGTCATGCACACAGCTTGACGTGCACATCGAAATGCTTCAGGTTGCCATGACAAAGTGCTCCAACAATATCAACCTCAATCTGTCACAACTTTTGGCAATGCAATGTACAGACTCTCATTATGATGTCCAGTGGCAAATGTAATGTGTGTGAAACGTTGATGTTGGTAGAAACATAACATACATTGTGTGTCTCCTCCAAACACAGGGGATGCTGGGGACACAGCACGACCTGAAGAAGAGTCCCAGTCCCAGACTCTGGCGGACCCTGAGCTCACCGGTGTGGATCAGTCCCTGTCCTCTTCGGACGACGACCCTGAACAACCTGGCACCTCCGGTGTGACTCATCATGCAGCCCCAGCAGCAGTAACATCAGCACCCCCTGCAACCACACCTGCCACATCTAATACCACACCAAGTAGCCCTGCCGACACGGACAGGCCGAGGCCACTGAACAACAACGGAACAGGTACACAGGGCACCCTGGAATCAAGGGACAACACCACCGTCGCAAACACTCAAGTGGCCCCAGTGTTGCCTGTGCCGGCCACGGCAGCTCCTGCCCATGTGGGTAGGGCCGGTGGGAGGGTGGGCTGGCAGAGGACACGGCCTGCAGAGGGGGCTGGACTGCATGATGAGCCACACCTGGGACGCATCATAGATGCGTACCAGGAAAGCATCAGAGGATTTGGACAGGTAGTGGGGATCCTCAAGGACATCAAAGAACAGCATGCTGCACATCATGCCCGCTTGGACTCCCACATGTCCCGGATGGAGTCCAAGTGGGACAAATTGGATGAACTAACAGCGGTGCATAGGGACATACTGACCTGCCTCCGCCAGATCAGCACCAACATGTCCACACCTCCCTGTGCGCCCACAACATCTGTTGCCACAACATCCGCAACTGCCACAGGGATGGAGGAGGACACTGGCGGAGAGTCCTCTGCACCGCAGCTGTCTGCACATGAGGGTCCCCCGAGAAAGAAGAGGGGTCGTCCAAAGAAGGGGAATTGAGACGCTGATGGCCATGCATATCCCCCAGGAACTCAACATCTGTTCTGTATGTCGTCCCTTGTGTGCAAACCAATTAACCTTGTCGACTGACACACAAATCTCCCACTTGGCATGGAGGGTTAAAGCTGTGACAATGCAGCTAATGACTGTGGATTCTACTCTGGACATTTCATCTCTTAAGACTACCAACTCACCTGTGAACTTTGGATTACCATCACATTGTACAGCACTTCAAAATCCGTTCACCATCCTTACACATGTCTGTAAATAAAATCACATTCACACAATACTTGCCTCTGTCATGATTTATACTTTGTCTGTGTCATGGCGATGATGATCTGATAAGGAACACTGTGCATGCAAACTACCACAGCAATGTGAACACCGTAATGTGAGTCATGGTAATGTGACACATATGAGGGAGACACACCACTAGGGCAACACAAGACATACTCACCATGTCCAGCTAACTCATCCTCATAAGTGATGTCAACAGGAAATACAGTGGAATGCACATACACCACACCCATCCTGGGTCAGTGGCAAGCATTCCACAGGTACAGGATGCTAATGACTGTCTGATGTGTAGATACACACGGAGCACATCCCAAAGTGAAGCACAGGTTTATTACAGATTCACAACGTGAAAAGCCCACAACTGATGCAAGTTAACTTCACGTAACAGTGAGCAAACATTAAACAAGTTGTAAACAAGTAAAGTCCAGGGGTGTGTGGCACATCATTGGTTGGGACAACGACTACTTGCACTCTGGAACAAGGATCTGGGTTTTGGGGTTCAGACCTCACCATATAGCAGCCAAAGTACCCTGTAAAGGACAGACAGAAAACACAATCAAAAACCTTGAATTACAGCATACAACAACAATATACATGCCACACATGTAACAAAACTACGTACACACAACATATCAATCAGCTAAACACTGTTTGGGAGTACAGACTACCTGAAAGGACACATCACAGCAAGCATCCTGACAAGTAGCACACAGTCACACTCAAGCAGCACAAGTGCACCACCAACAGATATCAGGCAAACACAATACTTTGAAGACACATCAGTGTATATTCACATTTATGTGAAGAAGTTGAGGATCAGCTGGCTACGAACATCATCCTCACCCTCATCATCACTGGCATCATGCCCCAGGGCAGGATCCTCCCTGGCTGGAGGATGTTGGTCATCGTCATCTTGGATCAGAGGCAACTCCTTCCTCACTGCCAGGTTGTGTAGCATGCAGCACACTATGAAGATTTTGCACACCTTAGCAGGTGCATATGGGAGGGCCCCTCCTGTCTTGTCCAAGCAGCGGAATCTGCTTTTCAGGAGACCAAATGTCCGCTCGATCACTCTCCTGCTCCGACCATGTGCCTCATTGTAGCGCATCTCCGCCGGTGTCACAGGGTTCCTGAGGGGTGTCAGCAACCACGGCCTGTTGGGGTATCCGGAGTCACCTACATAAAGACAATAGCACATTAGATGAGTCTTAAAAGAGGGTGTAAATAAACTTGAGCAAAATCACATAATAGTAAACAGTCAGTACACACCGACAAGCCAGGCACGCTGGTGCTGCATCTGTGACATAATCGTTGGGATGCGACTACTCCGCATGATGTAAGCGTTGTGCGCTGAACCTGGGAAACGTGCACAAACATGTGAAATGGTCATGTCGGCCAGACATACCACCAGAGCATTGATTGAGTGGAAATGTTTCCTATTCCGGTAGGTCTGCTCATGTGCCTGTGGTGGTACCAAAGCCACATGTGTCCCATCAAAGGAGCCAATGACATGTGGCATCCTTCCCAGGGCATAGAAGTCACCCTTGATGTCAGAGAGTCGTTGTGGTGTTGGGAAATGGATGTAGTGGTTGAGGAAATGCAACATCGCCTCCAACACATCTCGTAGCACACGGCTGAACATGGTCTGTGACATCCCACCAGCAGTAGCAGCTGTGCGTTGGAAGGTACCAGTGGCAAAGAAGTGTAGGGTTGCCATCACCTTCACCTTGGGGGTCAGCGCAGTAGGGTATGTCCGGCCAGGTTGCAAGTGTGGTGCCAACTGCTCCGCCAAATCTTCAATCAGTGGCCTAGTGAAGCGGTACAGTCGCATGCAGTCACGTTCAACCATGGTGGCAAGGTCAGGGAACGGTCTGTGGACAGCTGGTCTCCTGCAGTACATAGATGAGCAAAGACAGTTTGTCAGATCCCCTATCTAGGTGCCAAGGTACATGCTAAATAGCACATGAAACAACAGGACACAAAGACATGATGTATGTGCTGTAGTGTATGTGCACACATGTCAGATACATGCCCATCATCTGAAATCTCAGCTCTACAGGTCCACACAACAAGGTCCATGTTGTGCTGGGACCAATCTATGGGCTCTGCCACAGTACATCAGTATGAGTGTCATACACCAGACACACACCACAGTCACTAGTGAGGACAGATGTCTACCACACATGACAGGTTTTTGACAGACACACACAGGGACCTTGTGTTGCCACAAGGACACCATCATGATGTAGCGTCTCATATACACACCACAACGCACATATGACACACACATGAGGTGCCACAACCTTTTTTTGCATCTCACACATGGTGTCTGTGACACACAGATGCCACATCAACTCACATTGACAATACACATGGATGTGGTGACCGTTTGACATTGAGCACATGAAATCAGAGTCATCTCCGTAGCTAAATGCACACATACTGTGGATGAACATCACAATTGTGGCACTGGGACACCCTGTGACACACATCCCATTCCATCTAAGAGTCAGGGTGTATGTCAAATGTCATACACAATGTACCCTGGGAACTGTGTACATGCCTCATGCCCTGAACTGTAGAGTCGTCAATCACAGTGGTCATGTGTCCAACACACAGCGGTATCTGTTCCCATGACACCTTGCCCTGCCTGGGAGTGGGTGCCACTAAGTGACACATACCAAATCACATGTTTACCCACATATGCACACACAGGTAATGCAGCCTGACATGCCCCTTGATATACTGTGTCACAGGCTGTATTGTTGTTGGTGTGCCCATGAGTCCATGGAAAGCTATTGTGGGTGGAACACTTAGTACATTGCCTGCAATGGTGACTGACGCGGGTGACCAATTCAAAAGACGCGTCGGACACCTAGGGAACAAGGCGAGCGCACGCCTTGCACACACACCTTGCACATTGACTGCAATGGGGACTGACGCGGGTGACCAATTCAAAAGACGCGTCGGACACCTAGGGAACGAGGCGAGCGCACGCCTTGCACACACGCCTTGCACATTGACTGCAATGGGGACTGACGCGGGTGACCAATTCAAAAGACGCGTCGGACACCTAGGGAACGAGGCGCGCACGCCTTGCACACACGCCTTGCACATTGACTGCAATGGGGACTGACGCGGGTGACCAATTCAAAAGACGCGTCGGACACCTAGGGAATGAGGCGAGCGCACGCCTTGCACACACGCCTTGCTCATTGACTGCAATGGGGACTGACGCAGATTTGGCCCTTGTACGATTCGTGTTGTGAAAAATCAGTTGGCTCCCTACAACAATGTATCAGACTCGTTGGTGTAATGGGTTTGAAATATTTGAATGATGCGGAAGGCGTGTACGAGCCGTGCAATGCGATGGATTGGCCAGATTCATAGGATGCAAACGTGTTGGACCTATCGCTTTGGATGCATGGGACAGAATCTGCCTCAGCAACACAGATATAAGGCTGTCTGTTCCCCTGAGAGCCCACTTGCCTGCACTACATGCTCCAGATTGACATCTCTGCTACCACTGCTGCTGTCTCTGCATCCTCTGGCTCAAAGAATGGCACGTACTGTGGATAGGGCCCCAGCCTTCACAGAGGAGGAGAACAAGGCCCTGCTGGACAGCCTCCTTCCACAGTACAGCAAGCTGTATGGGACACTAGGGGAGCAGGTGAGTGTGCAGTCCACATCCCTTTTTCATTGTGCATGTTGTCTTACTGGCACTAATGGCATTGTGTACACCAGTGGCTAGCATGCTCACTGAGTAGTTGTTACCCCCAAAGTGTGTATGTACCTGTAGTGGACAGGTACTGTGCATGAAAAGGGCATTTTAACACAGTTATTATACTCAGGCAATGTTTCAATTTTGTAAATGCAGGACAACTGTCAATCACCATAGTTGCACTACCCGTGTACATCATATGCCCTTGTGATGAAGACATGTATATCCAACTGTGTGTTGCACAAACATGTTGCATTTCTGGTAATGGACTTTTATCCTTGTCATCCTCACAGGTTGATGCCCATCAGAAGCAGGAGATATGGCTGACCATTGCCCGGGCTGTTCGTTCTGTGGGGGTCTACAGATGCCGCATCCGCAACCTGCCAGAAGAGGTGGCAGGACCTTCGTGGCTGGACCCGGAGGATCGCCAGAGTCCAGCTGAAGCTGTCGCCTCCTCGCAGAAGGGGTGGACGACGGACACTGACCCCCCACATGCACCGGATCCTGGCGGTGGTCTTCCCTGACCTGGATGGGCAGTTAAAGGCCAGACAGTAGCAAGGAGGGGGTAAGTGCATGCCTTTTCTGTGAACTATGTCTCACATGCTCTTTGCACTCCTTCATCCTGGTTACACTCCCACAGATCTCCTGTCTGCTTGAACAGGAGTCATGTTCCTAAATTAGTTCATGGCCCATCCTCATCTGATACACAGGTCTGGCCCTTTCAGTCTGTGACTTGTGTCACTTGTGTTGTGTGTCCCTGCTGTTGTCCAAAATTAAAGGTTGTAAACAGCATCTGCTACCGGTGCATTGTTTTGTCCTCATGAGTGAGGCAATTGATTGCCATGTGTCTGCACATTGCCAGAAATCAGACATGCACTCTATGTGGGCAAATGATATGTGTTCCAATTGATGCTTTGGCTCACCATATGTGTCTGTGGTATTTACCACACAGCCATGCAGCAGGTAAGACAATCTTGTGGCCTCATAATAATGTACATCATGTGTGTCACACATGCATGAACACATGCCTAGTGTTCAGGGTAATCCCATGTTGCACATGGAACTGGACAGGTATGCCTACTCCAGACATGAGGAACACTCTGTTCTCCTACTCCTGTGTGTCAGCCTACATTTAGTTAATTGAGAAATATGCAATATGGTGTCTGCCTCGGTGTCATTCTGGAGTGGCCTAGCATCTTAGACTCCTGTGGTGTTGAGCATTTTGCTTTTGGCAGCTAGCTGAGGTGTGGCTAATGGATAATCACAATGGGGAAAAACATAGGTGTGTGATCACTTGACGGTGCATAATGATGTATTATACATAATAGTGCAGTCAGCCTCAATTCGTTCTCATCAGACTGTGATGTTATCATGTTCACAGATTGGTGCTAGCAGTCACTCAACTGTCGCATTTGTATTACGTGGGATCATCATATGCCTTAAGATGTGTGTAGCAGTAGTGGAACATGTGCACTTGACAGCTGCAGGGCTTACATTCCCCAAAATGATTATGATTGTGACACAGTACAGACTTTTTTATTTATGGATGCACTGCCCCTGTGACTTTATCCAGTGATGACTGATTAGCCAGACTGGCCCGTAGCATGGTATCCCACTTGCAAATGTATATCCTGCCGTTATGTCAGTTGTACGGCATACACTCTATTGTGGCATTGACCATCAATACAGGGCAAATCATGGTGTCTTGTGAAGGAAGCATATCCATTTTACTGACAATGAGTTTGGCCATCCCTCATCCTGACACATGTACTGAGTCAGTGGCAGGAGATGGGATATGTGTGTACTGACACATTTCATTCACAATTTAAGATGTTCTGAGATATGTCTATGTGGTGCATGTGTGCACATATAAGTAGTGGCATACTACATGCACCAGACAGATGGGTCCATGGAGGGAAGTGTATGAGTGGCATGGTTGACTGGCAGAATGACAGGTGTATTTTTAAATATGTGCCAGCACTTCTAGCAATATTTAGCAAATGCGGAAAATGCGTCATCTGTAATGTGCTGTAATGACTGTGATGTCTCAGGTGAAACAAGTGACTTATGTGTATCTGTTTATTCTGAGTGTTTGCAGAAACATCTTCGGCTACTGGAGGAGACAGCTCCATGGACCAAGAGGAGCCGCAGAGGCAGACTGGGTCTGCTGGAGAGGAGTTGGAGGGACCCAGTGGCACAGAGGGTGAGGGGAGCCACACTGAGGATACCTCAGCTACAACCACCTCGGCTGGGGAACACAGCATCTCCAGTGAGGACTCCCTTGTGGAGGCGGGTGTCAGCAGACCCCAAACAACACCGAGCGAGTCTGTCCCCGCCACCACCACCATCTCCACCCTCCCATCTGCTCCCATCCCAGAGGTCCGTGGAGGCCCCCATGTAAGGGAGCATGTCTCCTTTGTGCCAGGCACCGCACCCCCTGCCCCTGTCTCTCCTGCTGCCCTGAGTGTGGAGTCTGTGGACTTGCTGAAGCAGATCCATGTAGGGCAGACAACGATGCTGAGTGTCCTCCATTCCCACACCAGTCTGTTGACACAACTGGTGTCCTTCATCTCATCAAACATGTCTGCCCTACATCGGACTATTCAGGCCATTGCCTCCACACAGATGTCAGCAGTGTCCCTCCTCCAACAGTCCCTCACCCCTCCTACCTCTGCCACATCCACAATCCCCACTGCCCTACCTGTCCAATGCACACACACACCAGCACCGGCACGCACCACAACAGGCACAAGCAGCACACAGCCACGCAAGCCAAAATCCAGAGCCACAGGCATGCACACTCCGAGGACTGATGGCACACACACAGGGGATGGGTCACAGACGCACAAACAGACATCCACAAGCACTCCGCAGTCCTCAGATGCCTCTCCCTCCAAAACCCCTTCCCTTGCCTCACCTGCAACCCCCCTTCCCAGCAGCTCTTCCTCTGTGACCTTGGCCTCTTCCTCACCGATCCATCTGCTCCAACTCACAAGGGGAAGAGGAAGTCACCACGCACAGGGGGAGTTCCCCTGCCACACGGACACCCTCCCCCAGGCGCACGGACACTGAGGCCCCCATCCACAAGTCCCCCCAGACTAGGAAGAGCAAGACCCCACCACAATCCCGCAGCTCCACCACACAGTATCTGTCCTGCAGCCCCCAGGCCACCACTCCACAGGTCCCCCAGCCACACCCTGCCCCTGGTTCACCCACACACCGATACCGCATCCCCAAAATGATTAGGCCCTCCCCCCCTACCACATGCACTTCCACCCCCACCTCACACGCTCAGCCTGTTCCTGCCACTGGTGTGGAGTCTGTGTCTCCCCCTCTGTCCTGCCCACCTCACCTGGACCCCATGACACTACTTTGGAGGTTGGCACTGCAGTGGAGAGCTCATCCACCCCGTCTGACTTTGGCACTGCAGTGGAGACCACGTCCACACCATCTGACCTGCCCACTGCTGTGGTGCCGGCAACCACCCCATCTGACTTCATCCCTGCAGTTGTGACGGTGCCCACTGTGTCAGACACCTCCACTGCAGTTGCCAGTGACACTCCAGCACCCACCACCCCTCCCCTGCCCCATTCTGCTGTCCCCTGATCCTGTCCCTGCGGTGCATGGCCTGCCCCATGTCTGCCCCTCCAAGGGGAGATGTCCCCTGGTCGTAGCAGTGCAGGCAAGCAATGGGTGACAACTTGTCACATGTCACCATGGTTGAATGGAGAAATGACTGGCCATTGGCCTTTTGACATTGTGGACTCGAATTACCAGTTTTGAGGAGTTTCATTTTTTAATAAAGCAAATTGTTGTTATCCATTGTTGTTGCATCTAATGTACATGATGTTGATGATGAGTATCATGGACTTGATGTTGTACTTGTGTTTTGAAGGTACAACAGGATGATTTGTTGATGTGATGGACTCCATGTGGTCCATGGGATATGTGTACTTTTCTGCTATGTGTCCATGACATCCTTTGCTGCAATTACAGGGTGTAATGATTGCAAAATGTTGTAACCAGGATTATCTCTTTGGGTTTGCTACTTCACATCTTTGGCATACACTGTTGCACATATGTTGTACTTACATTTGGGCACATGGTGAGATTCCCTGACTGGGCCCATCTACACTGTACAGGCAGGTTTGTGCATCCATGGTACACAAGTCATCTGTGTCATCAGTGCAACTATCTCTACATGTGTATTGCGTATGTGCAGATGACTGAAGGGACACTCCCGTACACATGTTGCTGTGACCAGAGCTTTAATTGTGTTGTAATTGTTGGTTCACTGTGCAGGTGGCATGACAGTACCCTGCACAAACAACGGTTTTCACAGCTGACATTCCCCAGGAGTGGAGACCCCTCATGGCATTGTGTCATTCCGTGGCATTGCCTGTGCACATGGTGTGTGTTGTGTGAGCATGTCTGTGTGTGTTGCCTTCCCTTTTTTCGACTCAGCCTTTGTTCCATGCAGATGTTCCTGTTATGTGCACTTGCTGAGTTGTCCTGTGTTCATCAGACTTCTTTTCCCTGGGTTTACTGGGGTGTCAGTGCATGGCAGACTACTGGTCATTAGGCTGTCATCCATGGCTGTTTTAGTTGTAATTTCAGGGGATGTTGTCAAACGCACATGGGACACATTCAGGATTCCCATTGGCCCTTATGTGTTTCAAACATCATGTTGTTTTCCCTATGTGGTATCTGTCAGTGTGAGGCTCTCTCGTATGTGTGTGTGACTACTCCCACTCATCAGGGTCATTGCTGCAATGTTGGAAGGTGTCAACATGTGTTCTTTGTGGGAATCCTTTGGTTCCTCATTGGTGTAGGTGTGTGGCAGGGTTCCCAATGAATCGTGTTGTCTTCACATTATGCCCATGTTCCGCATACTGTGCAGTGTGGCAGACATTCACAGGTGTTGTTGACAGGCCATGTGTGTTGATTTTTGTGTACCTTATTTCCCCCCACCACCCCTGGGATTGTAATGGGTGCTTGAGCAATGTCAACAGTCCCTGGGTGCCTAGCTGATGCACATTGTTGCAGATCAGGGTGTGTGGTATTGAGGGTGGCCACATGTGAGTTGTTTCATGTCTAGGCCCCTACCTCCATTTGGCACATTGGTTGCAGGACATGGCCAGTGATTTGTGTTTATGGAGGTGTGATGTGAGTTTGTTGTTCTGGACACATTGTAGTGTAGCTCTTATTTCCCTAATAGGCTCTGAGCATTGGAATAATATACCCTATAGGTTTGACATAGGACTAAGGTCGGTATGTCCCTATCGAGTATATTAAACTTAATTACTTGTGCCAGCTAGCTCAGAGGCCACTAGAAACTCCTTGATAAACAAGAAGGGAGTAGTTTCTGGCAGTCGCAAAACATGACAACTTTGTTTCCCTTTTAGAATCAGAACGTGTCCCAGAGTCGTGGAAACAATAGATAACTATTTTACTCAGCTCAATCGTGCATGCTTAGTTTTTCTCAAAGTTACACAGAAAGAATAGACGGGCGTTTCAATAAAAGATTTATTGAACAGTCTTGTTTCTCGTGTAAGTAATATGTGCTGTTACGATCACAAGACAGTATGCAAGATAAATAACGTACAGCGTAAGCAGTAGAAATAAATAATACTGCACTAGCATGATCTTTAGTAGATATTCATTTACATAAATAACATAGACTAAAAATGCGAGTACTCATACGATGCGTTTCTAAGCTAGTTCTACCCCAATGTACCTAACCTAACCTAGGTGTAGGGAGAGGTATGAAGTAGGTGAAGTATTCCTTACTATGGTATACTAAGAGTATGTTAAGCCTAGTATGCCTGGTATGCCTAGTATTCCAAGTATGCCAAGAGTCCCTCTAGGTTTCTAGTCAGCTCCATACCTTAAGAATGAGAGAGGTGGGAATCTCTTGCCAGACTCGAACTCCAACACCCCGCGAGGGAAGTTAGATCACTGGAAGCTGGACTCTCTGCGTGCAGGGATGACAGCGTCTTCTCAGTGCGTCAGGCCGGGAAACGGGCTTCTCTGAAGTCGAGGTCTCCTCTGATTTACAAGGGCTAGGGAAGGTATATTTATACCTTAGAGGTACCTCAGAATGTTAGCATTGACGTGAATCAGACAGCGGAAGACGTCATGAATGAACCCCTAAGGTATAACGGTTCATGCATAATAGATGAGTCCTGGAAGAAATCAATAGTCCTGTGCTAGGGAAACTCCCGAAGCCTAAGGGTCTGTTCATCAAGAATTTGTTGTGACGTTAGGGTGGATGGATGTCGGAGACCATGCCTGTATTTGGAGTGCACGGTTTAATGCCTAAATAAGGACTGGGATTTTATGCCTATATAAGGGCAGGGCGAATTGTGCCTATATAAGGACATGATACAGGAAAGCCCGTGTATGGACACCCTAAGAGGAATACAACACCTGCTCCACTTTCGTGTGTACGATAATAATAAAATGCTAAACATTTAATATGCTAAACATAAAATGGAGTACCGCATATTGCTAAAAATATTTCTTAAAAGCATTTAAAAAGCATTTGAAAACTTATTAAACTGCATAAGGTACTGTACATTTTAAGCATTGCTTTTCTCAGTTCAGGCATATATTTTGAAATAAAATGCAATTTGAATGAAATAAGCATCAATATTTACATGTGACAGAAAATGATCGATAAGTTGTTCAAAAATCAATGTCATTTCATGTCATGAAAATTAATGAACTTTTTAGACAAATAAGATGACAAAGTGTCTGAGGAAGTACCGCGAAGTCCGTACTATAAGACTAGTTCTACTTCAAGCAGATTGAATTGCCATTTAGTTTGAAAAAACTGAAAAAAGTTCAATTTGGGAAGAGTTCCAAGTTTTTGAAATATGAAGGCCAAATTTTACTGAGTCTCTGGTACACTGTTGGTTGAATCAGAGTCAGTGTACGGGTCTGGTGTAAACAGGAGATCATCTATTTCTGTAGACAAAATATCGTCCACTGAAGTTGGTGTCAGTTGGAACACCTCGTGTAGTAGATTAATTGCACAGAGATGTGAAGCACCGCTTTCAGCATAGGATGCCTCAGCAATGTTCGCGTCCATTGTTACCTGTGTGCCTGTAGATCCATCTCGTACCTCAGCAGCAGCTGGAAGCGTCTGTGAGATCTCAATGAATGCCGTCATCAGGATTGGTAGCCTCTGGGAACAACACAGAGCATGGGCCGTTATCGGGTCCAGCAGAGTATCGATATCCGTTGGCGTTGCTGATGGAAATGTTAGACAGGTGTCTAACACGCATTCTTCACCACATAGCAGGCATCGTAGGACAGGTAAGATGCAATCTTGCCAGATTGGTCTGAATGACAGGAACCACGTGGTATTTAGTTCCCGTAGACGATTCATGCCCAAAAGCTGTACTATTCGCTCACGGCACCTTTGTTCAAGGAGAGCTTTCTCCACTTCGCTCGGAGTGATGTCTGCGAATAGGCTGGCCATAGCGTAATAGCAGGAAGAGAAATAGAGTTCTGGCAACAAGTGCTAGAATTAATGGTATGCCACCAAACACCGAATGTGCAAAGTTCGGGATGATTCCGAGTATTGCCTGGAAAGGTGCTAACAGACTGGAACAGATGCTCTTAAATACATGTACAATTCTGGTTGTATCAGACATGTTAAAGATACGTCCTATCATTTCTACAAAATGTATAGGGCAGTTTGTACGTATTAAAGTCTGTATCTCAGCCGAAGTCCTTGCTACTTGTAGATCATAGGTTTCTTTGGCCGAGGTCAAAGGCACTGTTTGCTGTAAAAGCATGGCTTTCATTCTGCTCAAAGTATCAAATCTTATAAAAGAGACGTTCAGTGAAGGCCACAAAGGCGACTCCCTGACTGTGTCTATTGGGGTAAACAATACTTGCATACAGCAAGTGACCCTGGAGTTGACCGTTACTAGATATGGGATGCCTGGCAACATGCCGCAGCAACTCTGATCATTCAACATGAGGTAACTCCCATTCGAAAGTTGTCCAAACTTTGGATTAATCACAGCAGCTGGTGTATCCTGCTGATGGCAAGACAAATTTGCCACAGAACCATTGCAAGCCCCGTGTAAAGAAATGTCCTGACATATAAGTGAACCGCTCAGTGCACTTTTACAGTGTGTACCGCTCAAAAACACTTCACGATCCCCACTACAACATCTATATGTATACGGTAAATTCCAAGATGTCTTAATGTGTTCCTTACCCAACCTTTCATATTTGCCTGCTTGCATTTGTTTGAGGCAATACTGAAACTGAAAAGTAGTCACAGGTAGTGTGATTTTGCCATGAATGAGCCATTCTGTAGCTGGTTTTTCTGCCACTGTGAATGGTAACTTTTCCAGTTTTTCAATGCTCAGCACTGTATACTTTGCTCCTCTTTGTGCCAGTTCGATCTGTTTATCAGTTAGATTGTATTCTGCAAACAGAGCCGACGTGTTGATGAAACGCCAAGGCACATAGCCCGCACGCAAAGATTGCAGCGTCCAGCTTAATAACACAATAGAACGTAATTGAGATTGGCCTTGCTGTAACATCGCCAAATCTTGTTCTAGTATGTTGATAGCAGAGGATACAATGCCGTCCAATGAATATATTCTGGAGGACAAAGTTGTTAACCCATTGTCGACCACAGTGAGTGTTTTCTCTAAATTAATACGATCAAGTTCACGTATTCGTTCTGCGGCCTCCATCTGTGACACTTTCCATGCTTCATTATAGGCAGCATAAATGCCGGCATATATGAAACGTTTTTGACGCGGTTTTCTTGGTCCAAGCAAGAATTCCCTTAGGTCTGCGTCCTCTGTAAGTAAGGATAAGTGTTGTTTCACATCCTGTAGTGTAGATTTCTGCAGCCAATCGAGGCATAATTTTCCTACACTGTATGTTGTTACTACCCCCGGATGCTGTCTTTGGACGTATCTTGGGTCTGGCCTATGAATTGTAAATCCCTGAGTTTTATTCAGGAATCTTTCCTGACAGTTGTTCGTGTCTGTGGGCCAGATCAACCATTTTCCCCAATCAGGATTAGATCTGTTGAGTTGTAGTATTTTGTCAACTGTAACCGCTGCCTGTGTATTGTTATCACTTGCAGGTGTTGGTACAAGGTGTTTTCATCTCTTTGATCTTGGCTAGTCCAAGACAAGATGTTTGTTGGACAGTTTCATTCAAAAACATTATTTGTTCAGGGATGATACAGGCTCTAAATAAAGCTTCTTTCCCCTTCACTTGCCAATCTTTTGTACCCCAGACAGTTTTTGTGTCTATTGTGTCTTTCCATAAGTCGAAACCCTGTCTAGACAGTTGGGCAATAAATGTTGCAGAGTAAATCTGTTTCGTATTAGTTAACATAATTTTCAGTCCTGTTTTGTTTACATTTTTATAGTAAAACGTTTCTCGATCAGATGTATTGTAACCTGAAAAATATGGAAACTTGTTAGCAAATGTTTTTGAACTACCTTTTGGTGGTGTAGGACAAATCTCCCATTGGTTAAACATAAACACATTTCTAGTGTTTGCAGATTTATGCAAATAATGATGACCATAGTGGTTATAGCAATACAGCTGTTCATAGTCTGATGAACCCTCTAAATATTCATTTTTAGAAAACGCAGCAGATTTTTCTAGGGCAAACATTATGTCATTAATAGTCTCAAAGTCCCAATCATCAGAATAGGTACTGGACGAAATTAGATCACTTAGTGAAATTTTAAACAAATGTGGAATGTTCAATTGTTCCGTCAGGCCAAAGATATAAAATTCTGTTTTGTCCCACACTATACCATCCTGTATAGGAACGGCTGTGATGTTCACTGTTGACAAGTCTCTTGCTTCACGATGGGAAGATTTATGAGGTTTCAAAAGTACGTTCACATCTTTTCCTTCAGTGTTCACATGGATGTATCTGCCATTTATAAGCACGCTCACAGATATAACCAAAGCTAGCCAAAGCAGGAAAACAAATATTCCAGAAATAATCCAGAGTTCAATCCATGGGGAAACCAGATAAGTCTTTTTCAGAAAGTGAAGAAAGTCTTGTACTTGCTGCTTGAATGTTAATGATGCTGGCGTCGTTTCAGGTTCACTCGGATCTTCTGAGAACGTATCAAAGTTAATGAAATAGCCAGAAGCAGTTCTGTCAATTGTTGGAATTACATCAGGATTTGTAGAAATCGCTGGAACCAGTTGATCACTTGCTACATTGGTGTAGACAGGTGTATTTGGACGAACTGTTACTTGATTTTCAAGAGGGATGAGTTTCATTGCATTGTTGCTTAGTCCTTCATCTGTTACTGCTGAATTCCCAATTGTTATCAGTCTTTCAGTCTGAACCTCTTGGATAGTAGCGAGAGGAGTTTGTCTGCTACTAGGTCAGAGTCCACGAGGCCTACTACTTAGTATCAGCCACATACTGTGGTTTGATGAGGTCAATGGACACAAATCTTTTCTCCTTTCTTCCAGCAAGGGGCGGCAGAAGTACTGTTCTAGTTCCTTGAACTGCTAGGACAGGTACTGGTTGTCTGTAAGAAGGTCCAAATTCCTTCTTGTCCGCAATCTTTTCTCTGACTAGATCCCCAACTTTTGGAATCCAGACAGGCCTTGCTGGGACCGCCGGTTTTTCCCCAGTGGTGGTTGGCTGAAGGAATACGTTGCTTTGTTTCGATCTTAGTTCATTGAGTTCCTGTAAAACAGCCAAACGATCTTTGATATCAAACGGTTTATTTTCCACCACTGTGCCTACATGATCGAGGTCTGGTACCCACATTCTTGTCCCAAATAGGACCTCATATGGAGTGACCCCCCCTAGAGAACTTCTTGGCAGGTTATTCAATGAGCGTTGGACCCCATAAAGATGTTTGACCCACCCATCACCCGAACCTAATACCCTAGCTGTTATAGACTGCTTTATGTCCCGGTTTTTCCTTTCCACAACCGAATTTCCCTCAGGATGGAATGGAGAGGAGTACCGCAATGCAACGCCCAGACTGGCCATGGCTTCTTTGTAAGCCCGAGAGCTAAACGCAGGGCCCTGGTCAGAATGTAGCGTGCCTATTACGTATGTGCCGATAAAAATCTTTTATAACAGTTCGAGCGTCAGCCGAACGCTGAGGCCATATCCATAGGACCTTGATTTAGAATTTGTGGGAATGCACTTGTCCATGAGGACGCCTGTGCATAGATAGTCTAATGCTGTCTAACAATGGTGTCTGTAATGGGCAGCTACATTCGTAGCATGGTGTCTGGTGGCTTTCTCGCTGTAATTTACAGTCTAAGCAGTTATTGATGAATATGTGTATTTCTGTATTCATTCCAGGCCACCAGTACATCTCTTTTAACGTCAAAATTGTTTTAGAGATCCCTTGATGTGACAGACCCTCCCCCAAATGTGCTTCATAAATCAAAGCTGCTCTACGTTCCATGTTTGGAATTACCCTATCCCCCACTCCAGGGATCTGAGCAAAAGGAACGTTGTTCGCATCAATTACATAAGAGTACTTGAGTGGAAACTTTTTTGGTAATGCTGCACCACTGCCTTTGCTTGTAGCATTGACAGCCAACATTATCTCACTGTCTATTTTTGTTTTTGAACGAGTGATCGCAGCTACGGAAGCCGTCTGAACAGCCCCTTTGCGGCTTCATCAGCCAATGAATTCCCTGCAACGTGAACGCCATCACGTTGATGACTCAGTGTGTGGATCACGTGAGCCTTTGGTAGTTCGTTTTTCAACTGAACTACTTGTTCCCAAAGCGTTTTGTGCTTTATTGTGCCACCTTTCGCATCTTTGAAACCATTTTCAAGCCGGTTTTGTATATATTCATTATACGACTGAACACAGTAAAAGGAATCGCACACTATTAGTGTGGGGAATTCTCGATCTGTACTTTCAAGTGCCAGTTTGAATGCTTGTAGTTTAGCTCGCTGAGCTGTACAATCTCCTAGAGATTGAGTTTTTGTGACCATAGGTCTGAAGATGCCATCTCGCATGCGACCTTTAATGATTGCACACGCTGCACTGTAAGCTTGCTTACTCCCTGTTGCGGGCTGTGCGGATCCGTCAGTGTAAATTATAAATTCGTACTGATTGAGAGGCAGGATTTCAGTGGGTAGAGGACATTCTTGTTCATATTGCAGGAATGCTTGTGTTTATAAATCAGGATCAAAAACATATTCAACATCTGTTGCAGCAAGAGAATTAACCCATTGTATCCATCTTGGATGTAATGCTTTAGCATTTGGAATGCTTGCCTTTGTGACCGCTTCTAAAGCTGGTACTGGGGTTACGACAATAATGTGTTTCCTTTGTGCTAGGGCTCTTTCTTTTGCTACAGCGGTTTGAACTGCTGCCAGAATTTTTTCAGTTGAAGTGAAGCGCATTTCCGCTTGTGTATACAAATGAGATTTGTATGCAATTGGTATTTTTTCACCCTCGTTAAATGTTAAGTAGGTGAATCCGCATTGACCCGAAATTATTCGGATCACCAGGTTGCGTTGATTTACGCGTGTTTGTAAGTGATTTGTTGCTAACATGTTAGCCTGGAGTGAACGCAAGATTTCTGTGTGTTCCTGTGTCCAGTTTTTGATTGAAAAATCAGGTTTGATTAATGCGTAGAGAGGTTTAACCCTTTCTGCGTAATTTAGAATGTATGTTCTTCCAAAATTGAGGAAACCCAGGATGGATTGTAAGTTTTTTAGCGTTTTTGGAGGTTGGAGCAGCGCACATTTCTCCAGAAAGTTAGCTGCCACGCTCTTGCCTTCACTTGAAAGCTCATATCCTAGAAATAGGACATTGAGATGGGCAATTCTGGACTTTTTAAAGTTGAATTTGTAGCCCTCAGAGGCGAATCCCAATATAATGGTGCTCACCCTGTTCAAGTGTTTGTCCAGGTCATCGTCTGTCAGATAGATATCATCGACATAGGACAATGCCTCATTGTCATAAATTTGTAGTAACTCCGTTACCCTCGCTGAGAATAACCCAGGGCTGTTCTTGAACCCTTGTGGGAGTCGACAAAATTGACGCTGGGTCCCCATTATGGAGAAAGCTGTTAAGTACCTGCTTTCAGGTGCTATGTTTTGACAAAAGAAACCATTTGAGATGTCTAATGTGGTTTTATATTTTTTACGCACAATGTGATTCATTAATGCTGTGCTATGTGCATTTTGCACTGCAAATGTTTTAGAACAAGTGTTTAAGTGTCTGTAATCCAAAACTAGACAATATGTGTTGTCTGGCTTGGAGACAGGAAACAAAGGATTGTTCATTGAGGAGGTGCATGTTTCAATTACCCCTTGGTATTCAAGTTGATCTAAGATCTCCCTGACCTGTTTTTTAGCTTCTTGCTTTATTGGGTACTGCCTTTGTGCAGTAGGTTCATGTTTCAGATGTATTTTATGGTGAGGTGAGTCCTCATCCCATCCTACATGATTTTTATATAATGCTGGGGCCTGGGCTACTGCCCATTTCCTGGCATATGTATATTTTAGGTGAATTGGAATATGGTTGGAGAAGGCAGGCATAATAATGTCCTCGCCGTGTGGGGACTCCCTGACAAATTGTGGTGGCCAGTCTTTTTCTGCTAGAAGTATGTCATGGCCCCTTGATAGTCTTTCCCAAAAAAGTGCTTTCACCTGTCTTGGTATGTCTCCCTCCATCCGGAGTGTTATTTCATATAACTTTTGTGGAGTACTAACCCTGGTGTCTACAGTCTCAACTGTAATGTACTCATTCAAGTCCACTATCTCCAGAAGTTCCTTCAGGTTCTGGCGAGCTATTGTGACTTCTGCTGCACTGTCCAGCATTGTCTGAGCCCATTCTCCGTTCTTGAGTTGTGTTCTCAGAATCCTCGGCATGTCTGATCTTTAGACCTGCTACTTTCTTTTGGAGAATTGAGGTTTTGTTTTGTTTTTTGTAGCGTGTTTTTCTTCCTTGGATTTCACGCGTTCTTCTCTATGTTCTGACCGTCCTCTTCTTTCCGATGTCTGTGACGAGATCTGAAAGGTACGAGAGGAACGTGTATCAGTATCTTGATACCTGTCAGGCTTCTTCAAATTATCCCTATTCCTGAGGTTATACCTCCTTTCAGAGGGCTCCTTTTGAGGAGACCTACCTCGGGATTGAGAACGTTTCTCGTTTAAATTTTGTTTGTTAGTCTCCCACTTCTTTTTAGAAGATGTAGGAGTTTGTTTAATAGAGTCCTTCTCAGGACTTTCAGATAGTTTTGGCTTCACTGGTCTTCCACCCAAACTATCTCTGCCTAATTCTGCATAAGATTGTTCTATTATTCTGGGTAGCTCAGTGTGATGTTCTGTAACATCAAATTCCCTTAATTTTTGGCGGATCGCCACTGCTGCTGCCTCCCCTTTAATATTAGATAATATTATTGTTGAGACCTGGTCGAAATTTTTCAGTAATTTCATACCTAAATTTAGAGCAGGCTCTGCCCCATATTCATTTTGAATTTGTTTCAGGACATCTGGTATTACCGCAATTGACGGAATGCCATGTGTTTTAGTATAGATGGCAGCAAAGACTGAGCCCCAAGTGGTGCAGTCTTCCAGTTGTGGTGTGATCCCCATCGGTAAACTGATGGTTAGGATTCTGTGTTTCTCATACGGGCTAGTATTTGGAAATACTGCTTCGATTTGAGTAATTTTTTGAGCTATCCAGAATGGAATTTGCTCACGTTTTGTGGGCATTTTACCCATGACTGCGTATAGAGTCTGTGGTGTAATTTTTAGTGTATTCCCCTGTTGAGGAGTTTGATTTGGAAGTGTCAATGGTGGTTGGACTGTGAAAGTCCGCATGACATATTGGACCAATTGTCTGTATATTTTTATTAACTCTTGTATTTGAGTAAGTAACTCCTCATCTGACATTATATCCAGTTCAGGATGAGGTGTGTAGCCGGCTAGAATCGGCCATGTTGTTCCTGGTCTACCTAGTGGACCGAGCCTGGTAATGTTTCTGTGATGTTTTAGGGCGCCTTTAAACCAGAGCTGATGCTCCTGGTATGTTAATGGAATTTCAATATCCTCGAAATGTATTCCTCTGGTGGATCATCTTCTTTGTAGAAGTGAAACAGTTTTGTTACTGGATTGGATTCAGGAAATATTACCCATGAATAGAAACCTCTCTCTGAAATGATTCGTGTGCCTCTATCACGAAAACTGCTCTACCGCCTCTTGGTGGTAGGCCGTGTTTTATGAGTTTTAGAGTGATGGCTCTTCTTAAGTTCGGATGGATGTCTATAACACCCTCCTCGGTTCCATCTAAACCTGTAAAGTTAAAAACTACTAAGGCTGGGTCAGCCGCAGCTCCACCGTTTCCGGTGGCATCGTGCCCGTGTATGGACATTTGTTTTTTGAAAAATATAGAACAAGTTTCAAGGAAACAAAGATAAGGTGCACAATATTGTGAAACACTGCATCCTTCAACGTTGAGCAAACCAAACAGCTAATATATACGGTGCTTCCCTATGTAGCCGTGGCGGATACTTAACCCTGCCCACTCCAGACGTCTTTTGGAGTATATGGGTAGGGGTCTCTGAGAGAAAAGGCACGGCTGAGTTACTCCGTATCTAACGTTAAATTACCGCCTTACCAAACCGTTGGGCGCCATGTAGTGTAGCTCCTATTTCCCTAATAGGCTCTGCGCATTGGAATAATATACCCTATAGGTTTGACATAGGACTAAGGTCGGTATGTCCCTATCGAGTATATTAAACTTAATTACTTGTGCCAGCTAGCTCAGAGGCCACTAGAAACTCCTTGATAAACAAGAAGGGAGTAGTTTCTGGCAGCCGCAAAACATGACAACTTTGTTTCCCTTTTAGAATCAGAACGTGTCCCAGAGTCGTGGAAACAATAGATAACTATTTTACTCAGCTCAATCGTGCATACTTAGTTTTTCTCAAAGTTACACAGAAAGAATAGACGGGCGTTTCAATAAAAGATTTATTGAACAGTCTTGTTTCTTGTGTAAGTAATATGTGCTGTTACGATCACAAGACAGTATGCAAGATAAATAATGTACAGCGTAAGCAGTAGAAATAAATAATACTGCGCTAGCATGATCTTTAGTAGATATTCATTTACATAAATAACATAGACTAAAAATGCGAGTACTCATACGATGTGTTTCTAAGCTTGTTCTACCCCAATGTACCTAACCTAACCTAGGTGTAGGGAGCAGTATGAAGTAGGTGAAGTATTCCTTACTATGGTATACTAAGTATGTTAAGCCTAGTATGCCTAGTATGCCTAGTATGCCAAGTATGCCAAGAGTCCCTCTAGGTTTCTAGTCAGCTCTATACCTTAAGAATGAGAGAGGTGGGAATCTCTTGCCAGACTCGAACTCCAACACCCCGCGAGGGAAGTCAGATCACTGGAAGCTGGACTCTCTGCGTGCAGGGATGACAGCGTCTTCTCAGTGCGTCAGGCCAGGAAACGGGCTCCTCTGAAGTCGAGGTCTCCTCTGATTTACAAGGGCTAGGGAAGGTATATTTATACCTGAGAGGTACCTCAGAATGTTAGCATTGACGTGAATCGGACAGCGGAAGACGTCATGAATGAACCCCTAAGGTATAATGGTTCATGCATAATAGATGAGTCCTTGAAGAAATCAATAGTCCTGTGCTAGGGAAACTCCCGAAGCCTAAGGGTCTGTTCTTCAAGAACTCGTTGTGACGTTAGGGTGGACGGATTTCGGAGACCATGCCTGTATTTGGAGTGCACGGTTTAATGCCTAAATAAGGACTGGGATTTTATGCCTATATAAGGGCAGGGCGAATTGTGCCTATATAAGGACATGATACAGGAAAGCCCGTGTATGGACACCCTAAGAGGAATACAACAACATGACCCAGTATGCACAGCTGACTGTGCTCCACAGTATAGGCAAAACAGACCTTTGTCATCACAGTGGGATTGGCGTACAGGCTACTGTCACCACAAATTAGGGTACTAGAGGGTAGTGCTGTAGTGGGTCTGTCTCTTGCTGTGTTGGTTGCTGTTCCACCCAGCTTGTGTCACATGAATACATTGCTATACCACTCATCTGACGATGTATGCTTGACCACAAAGGGGTGCCCAGTTCATTAGTTACTTTTTGTATGGCACTGTGGACACATCGGTGTGATTGGAGTTCATCCCACCGTCATGTGTTGTGTACTAGCCTGGGGACACTGAGACACACACATGTGTTGTGTATGATATGTAGTATGGGTCTGCCTGTCTGTGTTTGTGCATCTGCACCTCTGCATTGGTATTGCTTTTGTGTTCCATTGTGTGGTTGTAGTTTGGAGGTTTTTCCCTAATGTCCATGTATCTTGTAGCTCATCATCCTGCACATGGCTCATGTTTGGTATGTCCCATTGCTGCCATGGTATGGGACTTTGTCACCTAACATCGACAGTCTCCACAGGATTCCTCAGTTTGTGTGTCTGTTCGTAGAGATATGTGTGTATGCATCATGATGCTCACTTTTCACATAGTCTAATTGGACACTGTGGGCCTTGTCAGGGCTCATGGCCAATGCTTGTCTGCACATGGCAGAGGGAGTTCTTGTGATACACAGCAATCTGTGCCTCTCAAATCTATGTTTGTATGTGACACAACCACCACATTGCCACTACATTGGTTGTGGATTTGGGACCAGTGAGCACAAAGGCTTGTCTGGTGATGCTGCTATTATTTTGTCCACACTCACCTTCTGGTCACTGTAGTGATGTGGGCTTTGGAACCCATTACCACAATGTTCCTGAGATGCTGGAGTTTTGAACCCCACACTCATCTTTTGGGCACACATGTGATGGGAGTCACATTGTATGCTCACTATCAGAATCAGTGTTGTGGGCATTTGGCACACACATACATAGAGTCTTGCAAAGATGGTAGGGGTGGGGGTTTGCTTAGTGACCCTATGCGTGTGAATGCTGGTGGTGCAGGGCATCCAGCCCCCTATGAGTGGGGATGGTAGTGGTGCAGGGCATCCTGCCCCCTATGAGTGGGGGGTACTGGTATTGATCGGCATCCAGCCCCCTATGAGTGGGGATGGTAGTGGTGCAGGGCATCCAGTCCCCTATGAGTGGGGGGTACTGGTATTGATGGGCATCCAGCCCCCTATGAGTGGGGATGGTAGTGGTGCAGGGCATCCAGCCCCCTATGAGTGGGGATGGTAGTGGTGCAGGGCATCCAGCCACCTATGAGTGGGGGGTACTGGTATTGATGGGCATCCAGCCCCCTATGAGTGGGGATGGTAGTGGTGCAGGGCATCCAGCCCCCTATGAGTGGGGATGGTAGTGGTGCAGGGCATCCAGCCCCCTATCAGTGGGGGGTACTGGTATTGATGGGCATCCAGCCCCCTATGAGTGGGGATGGTAGTGGTTCAGGGCATCCAGCCCCCTATGAGTGGGGATGGTAGTGGTGCAGGGCATCCAGCCCCCTATGAGTGGCAGGTACTGGTATTGATGGGCATCCAGCCCCCTATGAGTGGGGATGGTAGTGGTGCAGGGCATCCAGCCCCTATGAGTGGGGATGGTAGTGGTGCAGGGCATCCAGCCCCCTATGAGTGGGGGTACTGGTATTGATGGGCATCCAGCCCCTATGAGTGGGGGGTACTGGTATTGATGGGCATCCAGCCCCCTATGAGTGGGGATGGTAGTTGTGCAGGGCATCCAGACCCCTATGAGGGGGGTACTGGTATTGATGGACATCCAGCCCCCTATGAGTGGGGATGGTAGTGGTGCAGGGCATCCAGCCCCCTATGAGTGGGGATGGTAGTGGTGCAGGGCATCCAGACCCCTATGAGTGGGGATGGTAGTGGTGCAGGGCCTCCAGCCCCCTATGAGTGGGGGGTACTGGTATTGATGGGCATCCAGCCCCCTATGAGTGGGGATGGTAGTGGTGCAGGGCATCCAGCCCCCTATGAGTGGGGATGGTAGTGGTGCAGGGCATCCAGCCCCCTATGAGTGGGGGGTACTGGTATTGATGGGCATCCAGCCCCCTATGAGTGGGGATGGTAGTGGTGCAGGGCATCCAGACCCCTATGAGTGGGGATGGTAGTGGTGCAGGGCATCCAGCCCCCTATGAGTGGGGATGGTAGTGGTGCAGGGCATCCAGCCCCCTATGAGTGGGGGGTACTGGTATTGATGGGCATCCAACCCCCTATGAGTGGGGATGGTAGTGGTGCAGGGCATCCAGACCCCTATGAGTGGGGATGGTAGTGGTGCAGGGCATCCAGACCCCTATGAGTGGGGGGTACTGGTATTGATGGACATCCAGCCCCCTATGAGTGGGGATGGTAGTGGTGCAAGGCATCCAGCCCCCTATGAGTGGGGATGGTAGTGGTGCAGGGCATCCAGACCCCTATGAGTGGGGGGTACTGGTATTGATGGGCATCCAGCCCCCTATGAGTGGGGATGGTAGTGGTGCAGGGCATCCAGCCCCCTATGAGTGGGGGGTACTGGTATTGATGGGCATCCAGCCCCCTATGAGTGGGGATGGTAGTGGTGCTGGGCACCCCCCCTAGGTGTGGGCACTGCTGGTGGTGTGGACCATGCTACCCCTGTGGTTTTGCTTTTGCTGGTGGACGGCATGTCCCCCCCTATGTGTATGTAGCATTTCGCGCGTTCGTGAGGTTTGTTTCTGTGGGTGTCTGACTTACCGTCTGCGACGTACGCGTCTGTTCATGATCCGGTCATAGATGTACAGTACTGGGATGACCTGCGCGATGGGATTCATCATTGGTTCGTCTCATACTTGCTGATTGTTGCTCCGTCTCGTACATGTTGTGAGTTGGTCCGTTTCGTAGCAGTGGATCGTGTTGTGGCGCGAATCGGACCTGCTATTCATCTCTCCCGGATGCTGTGACGTGCTGCTAGTGGTGACCCGTTCGGCGTGTAGGATTTGCGCATCGTACTTGTCCGGCCGGAAACTATTGTGGAAACTGCTTCCGGGCGACTCGGATGGGCTTTTGGATAAGTGGCTCGTACGGGAAATGTTGCTGGAATCGAAGCCTACGTGTCGTTCGGAATTGTGGCACTTTTGCGCATCGTACTTCATCGCACGGACGGACCGGCTGCCAGTACGAGTCGGTCGCAAGGTAAGGCTATGGACAGCTCTCGGAGGGCTGTCCGAGCGAGATCGGAATCGGCCCCTAAACGTGAGACAGAACGAAATCCACAGCACACATGAAATTCAAACTGTTAATTCTAAAGTAAGAGCTTCCAGGGAAATTACATTTCAAGCCTACAGGTTCAGTTAACATAAGAAATGGCATATGTGACTTTAACGAATTGCATAAGAAATTAAGGCACATTCAGTTAATATTCCTACCTACATGGAAAATTACACATTAATAAACACATTTAATAAATGAATGATTGTCAGTTGCACAACACAAGTTCTTCACATTAATGTTTTCTGCTACTTACATTTACTTTCTACGTTAATTCTTCAAGTAGTTATTCAATTGCCTAAACACATCATGTTTCATGTTATAACATTTCAAGATCCTAACACTTCATGTTAACACGACAAAGGATTATATGCAAGTGCTCTCTAAACGTGTGAATATAATGCACCCATACAAATAAAATGCAGTTTCTGCTACATCACACCCATTGTAAAGATCTGAGGGTGATCTGTAGGGCATGAGTTTGAATCACAGCACGGCTAACTCAAACAATAATTATTCTGAAGTAATTTAAGATGATTCCCAATTACTTCCTCTTGTGTACTAAGAAACATTTCATGTTGTAATGTGCTACGTAAATTGCCAGTGATCGTATAATCGTTTATCTACTCCTATATTCCTTGCCTAATGAGAAAGTATGAAGTAGCATATCTTGCAAAAAATATTCTGCTGCCTTTATTATTCTATTATTTACAATACTTTCACTTTTTCTATTGAAATCTGTAGCTTTTCAGAGAATTTGATATCTTAGGGGTCGATTACGATGGCGGGCGGATCGCAACCGCCGTGCTGGCGGTGGCTACCGCCGGCCTGGCGGGTGCTGTTTTGCCTACCACGGTCGCGAATCCCCGACCGCCATATTACGATGGGCAGACATAGGCCAAATCCCTACCGCCGCGGTGTTTTTAGTTCCGCCAGTAGTTTGGTTCCGCGACGAGGGCAGACGTAGCCAATAGCGAGAGACCGCCGTGCGGAATGATGTGTAGACCGCCGCCCAAATCACAATGCCTCAAATAGGCAATCAGACCGCAACGGAGAAACCACCCATTGAAACACAGCGGAAGCAATACTGCGGAGGAAAACGGGAATCACACACAACTCCACGCGTTCGCTATCCGCTATGGATCCTGCTCTACAAGCCCTACCGCTGCTGTTCCTGATCCGCGATCAACAAAGACGCCGCCGCTGTCGACAACACCGCAGGTACGTCAATGCCACACCTCCGCATCGGGGTCATCCATCAACAACGTCATCACTGCATCCTCCCAGTCACGTCACCACAGCGGTGAAGACGCGGGAAAAGTTCCGCACAATCCAGTTGGCAGGTCCAGCGGCACGCATGGGCAGTCACAGGGACGTGTAAGGATTGTGTTGGCCCTGGGGCAAATGTATATTGTGTGCCTCTGTTGGTAGCAGCTGTCATTACCTGATACCATCACAGCTCCTACCATCCCACCCTGTTCAACATCAAAATGTGTGCCCATCTGATATTCAGGGATAGTGATGTATGTGAACAAGTTCATTGGTGTATTGTGGCAAAACAACACCTGCATAGTAATGCCAAATAGGTGCTTGTGGTGTTAAACCCCCTTCCTGCCACTGCCAAGATGAGCATTAGGGGCAAACCCCACCTGCAAAGTAATGCCAAAAAGGTGCTTGTGGTGTTAAACCCACTTCCTGCCACTGCCAAGATGAGTATTAGGGGGCAAACCACACCTGCAAAGTAATGCCAAAAAGGTGCTTGTGGTGTTAAACCCACTTCCTGCCACTGCCAAGATGAGTATTAGGGGGAAAACCCCACCTGCAAAGTAATGCCAAAAAGGTGCTTGTGGTGTTAAATCCCCTTCCTGCCACTGCCAAGATGAGTATTAGGGGGCAAACCCCACCTGGAACATACATGTGTGTAGTTGGCATGTACAGGGCCACATACACCTCAACACCACTGACAAGGACAGGCCAAGCACACTGTGTGACCACTCAACTGCACACATCCAAATATACCCATGTGAGTACGAAGACAGGCCTACACAAGATTAACACACACACACTGCTGTTCACACATCCAAACACATCACACAGACATCACCAACCTTGGACACCCTGGAAGTTAGACTGTGTGTAGAATTCACCTCTGTTGTGGTATAGCCCCCTAACATGACATGTGTACAATCATACTAAAATCAACAGCGAATGATGATTGCAAGAGTACATCAACACCCACAAACATCATTGCACCCCCAAACCTCAGAGTCAAGCAGACCAAAAGTGTGTGTTACGTTTGCCAAACAATGACAAAGTGAATGAAGTAAATGGCAATGTGGAAGTGCCATGCAGAGCATGTGGCACATTTATCCATACCCACACATTAAAATGTTAAATTAAGCAAGGGCAGTAACAAACTATACGACAGGAGTAACAGTGTTTATTGCAAAATATCCTGATAGGCACAAAAATTCAAACAAATAAAAGGCCATTGGCCAGTCCACAGTTCAAACAATGCACATGTGTGCATGCAAATGTTCACAGTGAATGTGTAACACCGTACATTGCCATGTGAATGACCAAAGCACCGGGGATATCAAAGCTCAGTCCAGCCACCGCTGTGGGAGAGATGGGTATGGGAGGGGGTCTGTGCCTCAGACTTGCCTGTCAGTTGGACTGGGAGGTGGCTGATTGTCGTGGCCACTGGCGGAACTGGACCTGGGAGAGAGAGGATCATCAGAGTCAGAGTCAGCAGTGGCTGTGGCAGGCGTAGGGATGCTTGGACCGGGTGGCATGGTGGCACGTGGAGGCGGAGAGATGCTGCCGGGAGACACAGAGGCAGTAGTGGCTGTGGCAGGTGTAGGCCTGCTCGTACCGGGTGGCATGGTGGCACATGGAGGCGGAGAAATGCTGCCGTGAGACACAGGGGCAGTAGTGGCTGTGGCAGGTGTAGGCCTGCTCGTACCGGGTGGCATGGTGGCACGTGGAGGCGGAGAGATGCTGCCGTGAGACACAGAGGCAGTAGTGGCTGTGGCAGGTGTAGGGCTGCTCGGACCGGGTGGCATGGGGGCACGTGGAGGCGGAGAGATGCTGCCGTGAGACACAGTGGGTGAGGGTGAATGTTGAGGGCTGCCTCTACACTTCTTGGGTATCCGATATTGCAGAAGTGTCTTGGGAGTAGTGGGAAGTGTGTCTGGCACAACAGAGGCCCTCTCCACCAAAGGTGTGACAGGTGCAGGTGGCCCTCCTTGTGGGGATTTTCTGGATATGGACTTAGCCTTGCTTTTTGCTTGCCTTTTGCCCTCCATCCCCTGTAGTCCTGGTGAACCACTCAATTTGCTCTCCTGACCACGCTTCACAGGGGTGTGGGTGGGAGTAGAGGTCCTGGGTGAAGCAGTCTTAGGGAGCTTTTTGGGCTTTCCCTTCAGCGGCACCAGCACCACAGCAGGCATGCCAACTGTTTGTCTGTCACTTGGAGCAGTTGTGTGGATGGGAGGCTCTTGTGATGGGTGCAATCTTGTGCACCGTGAGCTAGAGGCCTGCTTCTTTGCCTGATGCCCCTGAGTGTCATGTGAAGGGCTTTTTTCTTTGCGTCCCTGTGTGCCTGTGTTACTTTTTGGGGATGGTGTCTGTGGTCTGGCATGCTTGGAGCGCTGCTGTCGTGTGCTGGGTGTCGACGACTTGGGGCCTGAGGGCTCAGTTGTGTGGTCACTCTCCTCAGGGGTTGCGATTGGCAGGGTGGTTGTTTAAGGCATTGGGGCTGGATTTGGATGCTGTGATACCTGAATGGCTGCCGTCACGGTGGAGGAAAACCCTGGACAGTCCTGTGTAGCCCACCCACGTCCGAATGAATGCCCTCCATAAATGCCCAACTTCTTGTCCTGATCCTGGAAAGCATTTAGGAGAGCTGTCTGACCCACACACAGCTGGTGCAAGAGTTCTACCGCCTCAACACTGAGGGCAGCAGGGGAGACAGGGGCAGCGGTGCCTGGGGTGAAGGCGACTCTACCCTTAACAGCCCTGTGGGCACGGACAGCACTAGTGGTAGTAGCCAGGATGGTGAGCACTGGCCGATGTGTTGTGGAGGAAGAGGCAGCATTGTCACTCCCTGTGACCACCATTGTCGCTGACTCCCCACTGGAGTCAGATGATGTTGAGGTTGGGCTTTCTGCGCGCGAGTCCTCAAGGACACTCCTGTCCCCCTCCGAGGCGCTGGTCACCTCAGTGTCAGTGATCTCATGGCTATCATGCGTGCTACATGCTTCAGCACTGGTGTCCGTCTCATGGCCTTCCGTGCACTCGGTAGATGCTGCAATGGACAGAGACATAGGTTCAGTACAGTGCCATACACACAAACATCAAATGCAAGCACAGCACTAAACTAGATAATGACAACCCCAAGTTGCACAACACCCTGTGCAGTCTGCATGTGCAACAATCATGCTAAACACAGAAGATGCATGGAAATATGCATTGTTTACATCAATGAGCCATGTGAGGTTCACACAGGCAAATAGCAGGTCCCTGCCTCCTTGTAATCCAACATAAACGTCTCTGCAAGCATACCCACGTGCCTGTATGTGAGAGAGGCATACATCTCAGCATGTTGCCTCTGTCACATATGGAGTCACTGTAAGGGGACAACACAGATACAGATTCAAATTTGTACTTTAGAATGTCCATGAGCTACTGATGTCTAACAAGTTGAGCAATTCATCACGCAGACTGTTGCACGTTGGTGTCAGATGTGTAGTTCACACCATTTACAAGTCCTGCAGTGCACACATCGTTAAATGCACACTGACATGATGCACACTGCTGTACACTGCCTGGTGATGTCCATGACACCCAGAATGCAGAAGATGTCATAAGGCCACATCTCATCATGCAATGTCAAGGGCCATTGTATGAAACACATGATAAAGTCCATCTAGGGAAAATACATGACACCTGCACTCAACACATAGGCCACTGAGAAGTATTTCCTCAAAATGTTCACAGCAGCAAGATCAGCAATGGCTCCCGGTCGCCATTCATGCAGTCACTCACACCCAAAGTCAGCCTACGCAGAATACTCACCACTAACTCCCTGCTGATGGTCCCTCAAACGTTCATACAGCTCTGGCTGTGTCACAGACAAGATGCGGGACATTAGTGGAGTCATGGTTCGGCGCGCCAACCTACCACTGCGAGGGAGCAGCCCCACCGTCAGCTCTGCCACGGTCCTGCTCAGACGGGAGATGTCGTCCCATCTTTTGTGGCAGTGTGTGTGCCGTCTGTTGGATACACCCAGAGTTCGCACCTTCCGTGCAATGTTCTTCCATGTGGCCTTACGCTGGTAGACCTTCAGCTGCAGGCATGGGAGACAAGAAAAGGAAGTATCAGAGACCCTGTGGCATTCACACTGTGTGTCAGTACAGGAGAACATAAATGCATGGCACACAATTCGCTACATCTTCATCAGAGGCCATACAGCATGACACATTGTACATGTTCATTACAATACTACATAGAAATGAATGCATGTATGACGTGGAACACAGTACATGGCCATCTCATACACATGCACAATGGCAGCACAGACAGCTATGTGCAGAAGGCCCTCATCTGTGATGCAGTATGTGAGTGAGCATGACATGCAATACAGTGCGAATGAAGTGTAGTGGCAGACTCACTGTGTCCACCACTACACACCCCTCAATGCCCTTGGCCTGTGAATGGTTCAATGCATTTTTCAGGAAACATATTGGGACATAATCTGAATTATCAGGCCCTTCTCACAATGTTAAGTCCTCTATTGTGCAATTCTCAGGACTATGATGGCTCAGTGAGTATTAGGTGTGTGGACTAAACACATGGTTGACTCAGTCCAGTTAGGCATGGCTCAGAGTAACATTGGACAGTGTCTGTGCAGGCCAGAGGAACTCACACTGCTGTTCAACATGGTCCCTCAGATAAATCACATGGATGTACAGCATGAGAGGGTGAAAAGTGCCAACACATGCGAGACTGAACACATGTTCAAATCAATGTAAGGATGACATCTACTACTTACATTGATGTGAAGTCTCATAGTTGCATTAACATCAAGTGGGTTCCACTCATGCATTGGACTATTGTGCATGATGCTCACATCAACACAGTGCACTTAAGAAATATACAACACACATAAGTTATTGCTCCATTCCAATATACATTTCAACAGTTACATATGAGGTTGTGAAGAGTGAGTGGACAGTTACATAACATGGCACAGTAAAAATTTGTCCCGACTTGTACTGTTTCAAAACACCATCGTATCTGTGTGGCTGTTTAAACAATGCATGTCTCCCCCAACCTTCAACCAACTTTTGTAGGTGTGGAAATAAGCCTACAGACACCATTGACATGAAGTTAGCATGCATGGCAGTGTACCACACATTTACATCACCTAGTCTCAGACCAACATGTTCATTAAGTTTGTGCAAGAATGGCTGTAGGAGTGTCCATTTTCTACACATAATCAAATGCAATTTCCACAGAACATGTATGGTGCATGCCATGGTAACTATTAGGATGCCTGTACATCGACTTGCACTCACAGGCACATACTACTGCACAGCAACATCATGGTATCATTTTGATCACTCTCACACTTGGAATCAGGAACACTTACCAGTACATCTGGCGCACCAAAAAGCCTCCCATACTGTGCAAGGACCTCGTCCACCAGAAGCTCCAGCTCCTCTGTAGTGAAGGGATGGGCCCTGACATTCTCTGTTCTCGCCATCACTGGGTCCAGGATACAGAAAAATAGGCAGTTGTAGAGGAATGGCAGTCAGCAGTGTCTGAATGCATCTGAAATGTGTGGCTCTCCCACAGAGATTTATAGGCCCCTGGGGTGGTATCAGTGGCAGTCAGCCTCTGCAATTGGTCCACCTGGCTGGCATCTTTCAAGTGTGGCCAATGAGTGGCCCCACAGTGGCGGTGCACGCCTACCGCGGTTTTCAAAGTAGCAATTCACTACCGCGATCGCGGGTCCCATTGGCTGCAATGGCATTGGTGGTGTCACACCGCGGAGGCCAGGCGGTCACTACCGCTATGCTGCATCTTTCAAGTGTGGCCAATGAGTGGCCCCGCGGTGGCGGTGCATGCCTACCGCGGTTTTCAAAGTAGCATTTCACTACCGCGATCGCGGTTCCCATTGGCTGCAATGGCATTGGTGGTGTCACACCGCGGAGGCCAGGCGGTCGCTACCGCTATGCTGCATCTTTCAAGTGTGGCCAATGAGTGGCCCCGTGGTGGCGGTGCACGCCTACCGCAGTTTTCAAAGTAGCATTTCACTACCGCGATCGCGGGTCCCATTGGCTGCAATGGCATTGGTGGTGTCACACCGCGGAGGCCAGGCGGTCGCTACCGCTATGCTGCATCTTTCAAGTGTGGACAATGAGCGGCCCACGGTGGCGGTGCACGTCTACCGCGGTTATGGACACATTGTGCACTAGCAATGGCAACGGTCAAATTTAACAATTGAACACTATGCCTCCATAGTGTCTTACTCCACTTGTTTTGTACAATGAATGCTAGTGTGACATTCAACTTACTGATGCCTACACATGCCGGGCCTGATTCACAGAACTAACTTACGTCAAAAACGTAAAGTTAGTACTTTTTGGTATTCACAGAATACACTTACTCATTTTGGTATTCACAGAATGAACTTACTCATTTCGGTATTCACAGAAGTTAGTAGTCCTAACTTTAGGACTCCTAAATGCCTTCTGTGAATACCGAAAGTCTTAAAGTTAGGATTTTTCTCAGTTTAGGAGTAGTAAAGTTAGGACTCACTTTACTACTCCTAAACTGAGAAAATCCTAGCTTTAAGACTTTCGGTATTCACAGAAGGCATTTAGGAGTCCTAAAGTTGGAGTCCTAACTTTACTACTCCTAAACTGAGAAAAATCCTAACTTTAAGACTTTCGGTATTCACAGAAGGCATTTAGGAGTCCTAAAGTTAGGACTACTAACTTCTGTGAATACCGAAATGAGTAAGTGTATTCTGTGAATACCAAAAAGTACTAACTTTACGTTTTTGACGTAAGTTAGTTCTGTGAATCAGGCCCAAAATGTCTGTGGAAAATGTGACATGCATTGCCATGCACTTACTCACGTCACCTATGATATGTGTGTGGATGTACATCTATTGGTTGTATGATGTTGTCTCATCTTTTAAATCAACTCAATGTGTGAGATGGCTAATCAAACAGTAATGATTACCTGACCACATAATGGTGGTATTTTATTGTGCCCATAGCTGATTTAAGTAGGATATGTGATCAGCTTACACACACTGTGCACATTGTGATGATAACTAGTGGTCTGTGCAACTTAAGCAAGAAGGTGTGGCAAGTAAAGCAGCTACATATGAGTCAGCAGTGTTGCTGTCTCATACATCTGCTGTGTCACCTACTCCTAGGCCTGGGGACACCAGATGTATTGGTGTACCATACACAACCTCTGATTATGTTTTTGGGGTAGTCAGTATGTACAACATGTCCACTTGTAAAAACACATGTGGTGAAGGTGTCTCTGCATCTGAGTTGTGGAATAAGCAATGGTTGGAGTACAGTCATTGTTTCTGCTGCGTGAGTCAAGATGTGAGAAGTCGGACACATCTCATTGTGTAATTTGAATAACATTAGTCCTCTTCCATTTCATGTAGGCGGCGACCAAATGTGCACTGGCCTTTCACAGTCCTGGCGGACATGGAGGATGTGGACATCATCCGGAAATTTCGTCTGGATCGCGTTACACTGCAAGAGCTGTGTGCTCAGTTGGAGCCCCATCTGAGGCCTCAACGGACATATCCAACTGCCCTATCCCCAACAGTGAAGATCATGGCAGCGCTGCATTTGTTTGCTACGGGCTCTTTCCAATACAAGGTGGCCAGCGCCGGTGAGATGTCGCAAGCCACATTCAGCATGGTGCTCTGGGATGTGGTGTCCGCAATGATGCTATACAAGGACCAATACATACGATTCCCAAATACAGCAGATTTGCCTGCTGTGAAGGCTGGTTTTTATGCCCTTGGCCACATTCCTCATGTAGTTGGTTCCATTGACGGCACACACATTGCCCTTGTCCCACCACAGGCACGTGAGCAGGTGTATAAGAACAGGAAGCACTACCATTCCATAAATGTGCAGGTGGTATGCAAAGCTGATATGATCATCAGCCATGTTTGTGCGCGATTTGCTGGCTCCGCCCATGACTCCTACATCCTGCGGAACAGCATTGTACCCCAGCTGATGGAAAATCTACATCCAGAGCGTGCATGGCTTGTAGGTGAGTACACTGAGTCAAGTAGTGTGCTGTGTGTGACATGCTGTTCTCATCAACTGTTTGCATCACAACATTTCTCTGTGTATGTCACACCTAGGTGACTCAGCGTATCCCAACAGGCCGTGGTTGCTGAGCCCACTGCGGAATCCAAGTACCCCGGGTGAAGTCAGCTACAACGAGGCACATGGTAGGACACGACGTGTGGTGGAGCGCACTTTTGGCCTCCTGAAGTCCCGATTCCGGTGCCTGGACAAGAGCGGAGGTGCACTGTTGTATTCCCCACGAAAGGTGTGCTGGATAGTTGTAGCATGCTGCATGCTACACAACCTTGCCTTGCGCAAAGCCGTTCCGCTGATCATGGATGACGATGAGCAGCAGATGCCCACTCCTGCACACCCACACACTTCCAGTGCAGACGATAGTGGTGAAGAGGAAGGTGTTGACCTGCGTCAACAGCTCATTGCCAACTACTTCCCTTGAATGTAAGTGACTTTGTAGAACAGTGACATTGTGTGTTTGCTTGGATGTTAGTATCAAGGCATAGAGAATTTTAACTGCTGGCTGTTGCTGTGTGTGTGATAAGGGATGATGTGTGTGGTACAGGGTATTTGTATCCAGGTACATCATGTGTATGTTGAGGTTGTTGACCATTGCTATGGGTGCTTGTTTTTGTACCTTGATGCCTAGGCGGTGATTAGGATGTAGGGCGGGTCGCCACCGCCCGCATGGCGGTGACGATCCGCCCGCCATTTCCCACCGCCCGCCTCACATTTCCCCACCGCCATATTAGTATGGCGGTGGGGACCCAGACGGACGGAAAGACCTTCCGCCGGTTTTCCGCCGGTAGGCAAACCGCCCGATTGCCTACCGAGCGGACACATCCATATTAGGATGATGGCGGTCACATGCCTTTCCATGGCGGAGACTCCGCCATGGAAAGGCATGCGGAGAATGCCTTTGGGGCCCGTTGGGGGCCCCCTAGGGGGTGGGGGGCTACACTTGGGGGGTACCCATGGTACCCCCAACATTGGCATGCACAAGGAGGCAGGCACCGCGCGGTGCCTGCCACCTTGTGCATGCCAATGCACACAGTGCATTCCCAGCATTGTGGCGGGCGGTGCTCTGTGCACCGCCCGCCACAATGCTGGGAATGGAGGATGCCACCGCCGCGGTGGCATCCTAATCGCTGGTGCGGGACCGCCGCACCACTGGCGGCCGGTCCCAGCACCGCTAGGGTGGCGGGCGGACGAAAGTCCGCCCGCCATCCTAATAGGCCCCTTAGTGTTGTGTTTCTGCTGTAAAGGCGTCACCTGATAAGTAAATGTCATTCTCTTGTGTCTTTGTAGGTTCATTCACACTCTCAATGCCTCCTCTGCTTCAGAGCTGTTGGAACATTGAAATCTGATTTGTCATTGTACATACTGGAATAAACATGTAGCTCACACATTCATAGGTATGTGAAGAGTGTTTATTTAAAATTAGTTTTTGTGCAAGTGAAGGGCATATGTACATAAATGGGAACAGTGAATAAATGAGTTGTCAGTCATGGTAGTTGAGACAAATAGTGTAGTAACCACAAAGCTGAAGTCACACAGTCCAACAGACTCAGGCCATCAACTTGGCAATGTGGGCAAGGATAGTCAACATAGTCAATGCAAAGGGGAACAACAAGATACCATCATGGCTGGCTCTGTGAGTGGCGTTGGTATGGTGGCCTGCCACCAAATCCTCCCCTGTGGATTCTCGGACGGCCCCTGGTGCGTTTGGGAGGGGGGCATCTGCTGCAGGGTCAGTGGTGTCTGAGAACTCACTCTCCTCCTGCACACCCCTCTCTGTGGCTGCAGCTGGTATGGTGGGCTGCACAGCAGGCAATCCACTGGAGGATGGTGGAGCTGCACTTGGGGATGGGAGGCTGTCCCTCGGAACACCCACTAGCTGGCCAACAAGGTTGACAAGTTGGCCCATCCGTGTGTCCATGGACTGCTGCAGCAGGCGGATCTCATGCATGTCTTCAGCAAGCTGGCCCATCACTCCCTTGTTCTCTTGGTAGGCACCAAGGACTCTTACAATGGTGGCCAGGGATTCAGGGTCATTGTCCTCCTGTGTCTCTGCCCCAGTTGTACTCCCACCTGCCCTCCTGACACGGACCTGTGGCATAGTCCCCCGATGCACTGGCACACTCTCCCTGGCATGCTGTGATTGTGTGGTGGTGTTGGTAACCACCGTGGCAGTGCGTGTGTTGCAGGCAGCAGTGGTGATGGTGGTGTTGGAGGCCACACAGGTCATAGTGGCAGGGGGCAGCACAGTTGTCTTGCCGTGGTGGTGGAGGCCACACAGGTCGTAGTGGCAGGGGGCAGCACAGTTGTTCTTGCTGTGGTGGTGGTGGAGGCCACACAGCTCGTAGTGGATGGGGGCAGCATAGTTGTTCTTGCCGTGGTGGTGGTAGTGGTGGTGGGGACAATGAGGGCCACACCAGAGGGGCCAGCTTGAGAATCCTCGTCCAAGAATGTTGGGGAATCTGCATCCGAGAGTCCACGTTCCAGGGGGGGGGAGACTGGCTCCGCATGTTGGTGTCATCCTCTGCAGTTAGTTGTTGATCTCCTGTTGAACAGAGGTCATATGGTAAATGAGTTGCACGCAACAAGCTTGATGTTAGACAATTGTTTGAGACATTTGATACAACATACACTTTACAATGCAATGACTTTGTATGCCTGCTATATACTGTGCACCATGACATGACGTTGAGGTACATACCTTAGTAGTTCATGGTGTCCGTTGTGAATTGAAACTTGGTGCAGTGTACAGATAGTGTAACTACACGGACATGTCCTCATCTGCCTAATTGCGTGACATCAACATTCTGTTGTGCGTCTTTTCATTTAGCTGTTCATGTTATCTATTTCAACAGAGCTAGAAGGAACGATTGTCATGTTATACATAGCTTTGGAATCACATGTACTTACCTTTATTTTCATGTGGACCTTGCATGTTTTGTGTTGAGATGGGCATTCATGCTCAGACACCATGGCACTTCCACATTGCATTCTCTGCTGTGCATGATTGTGGGATGCATTTGTTTCACTTGTGACTTGGTGAGTATGAGTTCAGAATATGTGACAGTTACGTGCACTTAGATGTCTGCACACTGGATGTGGCATTTCAAACTATGCCAAGTTGGCTGACATGTTAGTGCTGATGTGGTTATGTGGCTACATGCATTTAGAAAAAGGATGGCGGTGTGCATGCAGTCACTACCTACGTGTAAGTTTTGGGAGAGCAATGCGATAGCTGCCCCATGCTTGTGGGTGTGGGGAATGCTCCATCCTGCTGAGCTGTGGGACAAGGGGGCCTGTTGGGAGTTGTAGTGCAGACTTCCCAGCCACAAAGACCCCTCCCTGTTGAGATGGCTACCTACCTGTAAGGTTACACATTGTAGGGAAATGGCTGCCCCATGCTTGTGGGTGTGGGGAATGCTCCATCCTGCTGAGCTGTGGGACAAGGGGGCATGTTGGGAGTTGTAGTGCAGACTTCCCAGCCACAAAGACCCCTCCCTGTTGAGATGGCTACCTACCTGTAAGGTTACACATTGGAGGGAAATGCCTGGCCCATGCTTGTGGGTGTGGGGAATGCTCCATCCTGCTGAGCTGTGGGACAAGGGGGCCTGTTGGGAGTTGTAGTACAGACTTCCCAGCCACAAAGACCCCTCCCTGTTGAGATGGCTACCTACCTGTAAGGTTACACATTGTAGGGAAATGGCTGGCCCATGCTTGTGGGTGTGGGGAATGCTCCATCCTGCTGAGCTGTGGGACAAGGGGGCCTGTTGGGAGTTGTAGTGCAGACGTCCCAGCCACAAAGACCCCTCCCTGTTGAGATGGCTACCTACCTGTAAGGTTACACATTGGAGGGAAATGGCTGGCCCATGCTTGTGGGTGTGGGGAATGCTCCATCCTGCTGAGCTGTGGGACAAGGGGGCCTGTTGGGAGTTGTAGTGCAGACTTCCCAGCCACAAAGACCCCTCCCTGTTGAGATGGCTACCTACCTGTAAGGTTACACATTGGAGGGAAATGGCTGGCCCACGCTTGTGGGTGTGGGGAATGCTCCATCCTGCTGAGCTGTGGGACAAGGGGGCCTGTTGGGAGTTGTAGTGCAGACTTCCCAGCCACAAAGACCCCTCCCTGTTGAGATGGCTACCTACCTGTAAGGTTACACATTGGAGGGAAATGGCTGGCCCATGCTTGTGGGTGTGGGGAATGCTCCATCCTGCTGAGCTGTGGGACAAGGGGGCCTGTTGGGAGTTGTAGTGCAGACTTCCCAGCCACAAAGACCCCTCCCTGTTGAGATGGCTACCTACCTGTAAGGTTACACATTGGAGGGAAATGGCTGCCCCATGCTTGTGGGTGTGGGGAATGCTCCATCCTGCTGAGCTGTGGGACAAGGGGCCTGTTGGGAGTTGTAGTGCTGTCTGCCTGTACATGTGCCCCCATGTAAATATTGTTATGTACCTTTGTGGTGAATGAGAGGGAGTTATTGTGGGATCTGTGAGACATGTTTGGGGGGAGTGTGGTGGACATGAGTACATTTGGGCCTAGGAGGTGTTGCTTTTTAGTTGTGCAAACACCTACATAGCAGTGTTATGGCAGACTTTTGTTGGTACTTACCAGCCTCCATTCCCCCCTCAATTCCAGTGCAACTCTCTGGGTGCAGTATGCCAAGCACCTTCTCCTCCCATGCGTTGAATGTTCTTGGTGGAATGGGAGGGCCACTGCCAGTCTGGTTTGCCAGCTCACGGTTCTTGCTGTTCTTCTCCTTGACCTTGCTCTTGAGGTCAGTCCACCGCTTCCTGATCTCCTTCCTGTTGCGTGGAACTTGCCCTACAGCATTGACTCTGTCAACTATCCTTTGCCACATTTGATTTTGCCTAGCTGATGGGGGTCTGTTGGACCCTGCTCCCTAAAATATATGGCTCAACTCTTATAATCTCATCCACCAGGACTGACAACTCACCATCAGTGAATTTGGGCATCTTCTGTGCCATGGTGTGTGATGTGCTGAGTGGTTAAGAGTGCAGGTGTGAAGGTGGTGGTGGTGGTGGTGATGTGTGTGGTGTGTGTGTGTTTGTGATGGTGTGATGTGTGCAGGGTTGCCTATCCTTTGTGTGATATTGTTGGGCCCTTCAATTCTGGAGCTGTGCAAGGAATTGTGGTCATGCAGGGGCTGGTTTTATGCTCTGCTATGTGGGTGGGTCCAAACTGAGTATTCATGTCAGGCGTGTTGTCTGTGTTGAGCTGGGATTTGTAGTTTTTATTTGCCAGGGGCATGTGTCAATGGGGTGTGTTAGCTGTTTTTATTGGCTGAGCCAGATACACAGCCACATTTGGTAGTTTTGTGGTGTAGTTGCTTTCGACCGCCATTACTATTTCCGCGCGAACACCGCGGTCGGACTGCAATGGTCATTCCTCCAGCTCTCCCATTCATCATTGCTGACAATCGCGGCGGTCGGAAAAAAGCGGTCGTACCGCAGGCACCGCGGTAAGATCATAATTGCACTTGTGGACATTCCGCTTGTGTATTGGCGGTTTGTGAGCTTTCCGCAGTGAATCCGACCACCGTGGATTTTGCCTTTTCCGCACGTGCCCGGCGGTGTTTTTTGGAATTTGACCACGGCGGTCGGATTTTTCCGGCAGTGCATCGTAATGTGATCGGCGGTGGTGCCGCAGGCCATGCGGGCGGTCTTTTCCCATTGCCACGGCGGTCGGAATAGTTTTCCGACCGCCATCGTAATCGGCCCCTTATTCCAGTACTCAACTTCTGAAGTGAGACTGTAGATTTTTTATTCTACGAACCTTTTCCTTCTGCCTATTTTTGAGCAACTGTACTATAAAATGCATGAGTTTGAGCTATTTTTCCAAAAACAAAATGCTCTTAGGGGAAAGTCCCTACTTTCTCAAGCACACTACACACATCTGTGTGATGTAATGTGGGGCTGATAAAGAACGCTTTGCCAGGTCTGCCTTGGATGTCTAGTGCATCCCTGCCTGCAAGGAGAAGCATACAACCCAAGAGGTCTGAACTGAGTGAGAGAGACAGTCAGCAGACCCAGACACAATTTCTGTGTAGAGGACATGTTTGTGTGCGAGTAGGGTGCTTTACCTGGCAAGCACCTGGAAAGACATGGGAGTCATCATTTTATACTATCTCAGACTTGAAGCCTGGAAAGGCTTCTAGAGAATCTGATGTGGAATCTCGTTCATTGTCAGCAGTAACCAGTTGTACAAGCAACAGTTTGCCCCCTTGAACAGAGAAGAGGGTATATGTGGAAGCTGATGGAATGGGAATATATTAGTTTAATTTCGTGGAAAGTTACAATTGCCTGAAGTCTATGGGAAGTAGAGTACAGCCTCTAGAAGCTAGCAATAGAAATCACCGCAAACACTCCTATTACATCAATCATGGACTGCTCTAAGAATATAAAGCTGTTAACCATGGACTATAGATCCCCAAAATGTTCTGGCAAGTGTGAATGAAATCCACAACCCATCTGCCATGCTTCCAATAGTACCATTACTGCTGTTCCTTAGCACTGAAAATTCTATTTCAGAGCCTCTCAGAGAGTTGTATGTCAGATTATCAATGCCAAAAATATCATCTGACACAAATATTGTGGCCTATGTATCATTTGTGAAAATATTGCTTCATTGGAGTCGATTTTCTATTATTATTTCAAATGGGACCATATTTTTGTACTTGATATTAGGATCCGATATTTTGTGTCAGACAGTATTTAGGAAACAATATTTTGGTAATATACCTTTAAGAGAGTGGGATTAAAAACAAATGTGGCTAGTTTGATAAAGGCCAACATGTAACTCCATCTTCGGCATGCTGCTGCCTGAAACTGCTTATAAGCTTCCAATGACAAAACCCCTGTGGTCATGAATTGCTCCTTTGCTCATATTTACCTCCTTTCTGATTCCTTTCTTGCAGTGCCTAATTTGTAATGTTGCAGGGATTCTGCACATACACAATACTATGCGCAGGATTATGGGACCTCGGTGTATAGGGGCTAAGCCTTCCCACCACCTTAGTGCCCACGAGCCCAGGACCGACTAGCTATAGTGTCTCACTCGCTCTCCTACACACTCTCAGAGATGCAAATGATTAGATACCCCAGAACACAACACTCCCTACTCTCTCAGGAATCGTGGTAACGAGGCAAAACCCTTTCGCTCGCACTCTTGTTTTTGTCCACAATAAAGTCTGACAGAGACACAAAGGGGCCGATTCCGATCTCGGCCAATAGCGCACCGAATCGGATTCGGCTTAACCGGATCCGATTCGGAGCCCTCTTTTCCGACCGATTCGAACGCGCGTCCGGCCGAGCGAGTACGATGCGAGCGCACGCGAAATCGCCGACCGACTCGTTTACGGGTCCGAACCACACCTACCGACTCGCTCGGACTCGACTCGCACCGCACGATGGAGACGTTCCCCGGCCGGGCAAGTACGATGCGCGCCTTGAGCAGTCCGACCGACCCGCACCGTCCGGCTCGAAACAGCTGTCGGAGCCGGACTTTGGGGGTTCGTGTCGGACCCCCCTGTACGCGTAGCCACGCGAGTCGCACACAGGTGGGACCCATGGGTCTCCCCTACCTGTGTGTGTGCGGCGCGAACCGCATCGACGTGAACCCGCTGTAGGGGCGCCCTCGTTCGCCTCGCACCCATTCAGTCAATGGGACCCCGCGTACGCGTTGTACGACCGGCTCCCATTGACTTCAATGGGAGTCCGACCGAATCGAGTCCGATAGCATGCGTGCGCATCGTACTCGTTCGGTCGGACTGCCAGAGTCCGATTCGGTCGGAAATCTCTCCGGGTCCGGCTCGGTCGGAGAGTTTTCCGGCCCAAATCGGAATCGGCCCCAAAATAGTTTAGAATATTTATTTTAACTATCGTGCTCTATAATGCAGTATACGTGCCACAACAAACAGAAAAATGCATAATACAAATATTGTCAGCATAGCAACAAGGCCATATATCATAAAGGGAGATGTCATAATGAAAAGGTGCACAGACAAAATATTGAGTTTTTTATTTCGACATACAGAAATATCGAGTTGATAATATCGACAGTGTTAAATATCGATGTTCTGTATATCGATGTAAAAAATATCGATTTGAGGTGTGTAGGTAAATATCGATGTAAGTAATATCGTAAGCACAAATATCGACATGTGAAAATATCGTTTTTGTATGTTTTTTAAATATTTTATGGTGAATGTTAAGTATTAAATTGTGTTTAAAATGTGTATAATAATGTTTTATTTTTATATTGTTTTAGGAGCGGGATGTTGGGTTATAGGGGCTAAGGGTGGGGAGTGTTTTAAAAAAGTTAATTTTATTTTTCAAAAAGTTTATATTTTAAGTATGAATTTTTTTTTTTTTTCGAATTTCAAATTAAATTTTAGGAGCGGGATGTTGAGTTCATAGGGGATAAGGGTGGGGAGTGTTTTAAAAAATAACATAATTTCGTTAAATTCTAAAAAATAAAAATAAAATTTGAATTTGAATTTCGAATTTCATTTAAAATTTTAGGAGCGGGATGTTGGGTTTATAGGGGATAAGGGTGGGGAGTGTTTTAAAAAATATTAATATAATTTCTTTAAATAAAAAAAAAAATTAAACTTTTTAAAATTTAATTTCGAATTTCACTATAACATTTAGGAGTGGGATGTTGTGTTTATTGGGTATAAGGGTGGGGAGTGTTTTTAAAAATATTAACATGATTTTGTTAAATTCTAAAAAATCAAAATCAAAATTTAATTTGAATTTCGAATTTCATTTAAAATTTTAGGAGTGGGATGTTGTGTTAATAGGGGATAAGAGTGGGGTGTCTTTTAAAAATACTAAATTAATTTGTATAATTGTTTAATTTTATCTATGAATATATTTTAAATTTCTCTTTTTAAAGTTAACTTTTAGGATTGGTATGTTGTGTTTATATGGGGAAAATTTGGGGATTGTTTTCAAAATATTCACAAAAATATTTGGATAATTTAAAAATTAATATAAAAAATGTTATTTAAAAATTGGAAATTTGAATTAAAATTTTGTAGTGGGATGTTGAGTTTATAGGGGATATGGATGGGGATTGTTTTAAAATAAAAAAAATTGGGAACAATTTTAAATTTATAAATATAAATTATTAAATACATTTTTAATAAAAAAAAAGATTTTATTATTTGGATGTTGAATTTATTGATTATAAGGGTGAGGTGTTTTAAGTACAAATATTAATTTAATTTGTATAAATTGTATAAGAAACAATGTTTTATTTTTATATTTAAATCTAATTTTAAGTAACATTAATAAGTATAATGTAGTGTTTATAGGAGATAAGGTTGTTACATTTTGAAAAATATCTATTTATAAATGTTTAAAATATTTAAAAAATTAATGTAATTTGTATTATAAATATATTTCTATTTCATTAAATTTAGTGAAGTGTAAATATATATATATTTTTTATTTTTATAGGAAGTCTTAGGAAATATGTTATAAAGAAAAAAATATATTAATAAAATTATGTACTGATATATAATTTGTTAATTTAATAGTTATTATAGTGAGAAAATTAACTTAATGTAGATTAGTGTCCAGCACCTATCTCAATTAAATATAGATTGGAGTGGGAATAGTAAGTTAATTAAAGTAATTGTCCAGCACCTACCCCAATTAATTTTAGAGTGGAGTTGGAATAGTAAATTAATTAGGGTCACTGTCCAGCACCTACCTCAATTAATTTTAGACTGGAGTTGGAATAGTAAATTAATTAGGGCCAGTGTCCAGCACCTACCCCAATTAAATATAGATTGGAGTGGGAATAGTAAATTAATTAGGGTCAGTGTCCAGCACCTACTCCAAATAACTTTAGACTGGAGTTGGAATAGTAAATTAATTAGGGTCAGTGTCCAGCACCTACCCCAATTAAATATAGACTGGAGTTGGAATAGTAAATTAATTAAAATCAGTGTCCAGCACCTACCCCAATTAATTTTAGACTGGAGTGGGAATAGTAAATTAATTAGGGTCAGTGTCCAGCACCTACCCCAGTTAAATATAGATTGGAGTGGGAATAGTAAATTAATTAGGGTCAGTGTGCAGCACCTACTTCAATTAAATATAGATTGGAGTGGGATTAGTAAATTAATTAAAGTCAGTGTCCAGCACTTACCCCAATTAAATTTAGACTGGAGTTGGAATAGTAAATTAATTAGGGTCAGTGTCCAGCATCTATTATAATTAAATACAGAGGGGTCGATTCCGATTCGGGCCGGAAAAAGCACCGACCGACTCGGAGCCGGTATTAATTCCGACCAACACGTACCTGTGGCGCCCGACCCGCCAAGTACGATGCAAAGCGTGCAAAATCCGACCGACACGTACGGAACCCAAGCCGAACGACCGAGCCGCACGGAAAACAGCAATCTGGCCGGAAAAACACGCGAATCGAACCGACCGACACGCACCCCGGACCAAATCCGACCGAAACGTACCCGCGAACTCCAAACAGCCAAGTACGATGCAAGGCGCGAAAACCACGACCGAGTCGGACGGAGGACAAGCCGTACGACCGACACGCATACAAAACTGCGAGCCGAAGTAACACAAAACACCGCGACCGACGCGTACGCAGCATAGAAAATAGCACAAACACAGCGTGAACGAAACGGAGAAGACCGTACGAGACAACTGCAGGGTCCGACTCGGTCACAAGAACGTTTCCAACATGCACAGAAAGTACTAAGGGAAAATACACAAAAAAGGCCAAACAAGCAATTACAAAGCCAATAAATACTGGGGGGGCAGAGAACAAAGACACACCCACAACTCCACCCATATAAAGGACACAAATCCCAACCATGATCCTTTGCAAATGCTATTCACCTGCCAGCACACAACAGACAGCAACCACACACCCACAGCTCATCCCTCACACAAGCCACACACCATCAGCACACCAACAAATAGCTACCTCACATACACCCAGCAAAACACACTCACACACCTTCACCTGCACACCAACACACACATCACTCACCATCACCACCCATCACCATGCCCCCAAAGAAGAATCACAAGTTCCTAGATTGTGAATTGGAAGTCATGGTAGACGAGATCCTCAGGGTAGAGCCACAGCTGTTTGGCGCACTGGTCCAACAGACACCCATCTCCCAGAAAACAAAGATGTGGGAGAGGATCATCAACAGGGTGAACGCACAATCACCATGTCTGCGCACAAAGACTGACATCCAGAACAGGTGGTATGACGTGCGCAGGAGGGTACGGGAGCTGCTGAAGAAGGACTACCTCCTGAGCCAACACACCGGCAGTGGCCCTCCTGCCAAGCCAGTATACCTCAGGCCCTGGGAGGAGAAGGTGCGGGCCATCCTTCCGCCAGTGAGCGTCTATGGACTACAAAACATCCCAGAGCCTGGTGAGTACACAACAAATGTACACAATATTCTGCCACAATACACACACACATCACTGTCAAGGGAGAGTCAAACCATGCACTCTTAGCAATTACACAGCAACCAGCACAGAATCATCCCAAAATGTGTATGTCAGTCAGATAAACACAACACATGCCATCTCAAAGTTACATTTAACCGTGTCATCACATGTACAAACACAACTACAACTACAGCTAGGCAGTGGCACAAATATAACTAACAAACACATCCAGACATGTAGCCACCACTACAACACCAACACACAGTGAAGACCACTGAAAGAAAGGAATTCTGTGTATGCTGGGCAAGTCAGTGTAGCCAATAGCATCATGGGAGTCGTAGTCACAGATATTGCTCACCCCCACAACTGTCCCATCAACACCACCATGAACCATGTGCACATCACAGGGAGTGGAAAAGGACTCACAAGATGGCTGACACTGGCTACTGCTGTGGGAGCACAAGGCCCTGCTGGCAACTGTGCAACAACCAACAGCAGGACACCACTGACTGACATCCTGAGAGACAACTTGCACTCCCTGCAATGGAAGCACGTTCCATGGTGGGATATCTGGCTGGGTGGGAAGGAGTACTCACAACACTGACCATAGTCACAAGCACCTCCCCTCACACACCCCCTCAACACAAACTCCACATAACCCACCTGGGAGAATGCAATGCCTCACATCCTAACTAAAGATCCCACAAAGAACCACCACCCTGGGTAATGCTGTGTGAAGCACAGGGACACTCTTGGGACTTTTAGCCAAACAACTGCCAGGACAACACTCCCAGCCATCCTGTCAGCACAGGCAGCCCACCCCACAGGGAAGCAGAGTCAAAAGGAAGGAAGGATGGGCATGCTGGGAAGGTGGGGTGGAGGCAATAGCATGATGGGAGTTGTAGGCACAGATATTGCTCAGCCTCACAATTGGCCCATCAACACCACTCACAACCATGCTCACATCACAGTTAGTGGAAAAGGACTCACAAAATGGCTGACACTGGCTACTGCTGTGGGGAGCACAAGGCCCTGCTGGCAACTGTGCAACAACCAACAGCAGTACACCACTGACTGACATCCTGAAATACAACTTCCACTCCCTGCAATGCAAGCACGTTCCATGGTGGGATATCTGGCTGGGTGGGAAGGAGGACTCGCAGCACTGACCATAGTCACAAGCACCTCCCCTCACACACCCCCTCAACACAAACTCCACATAACCCACCTGGGAGAATGCAATGCCTCACATCCTAACTCAAGATCCCACAAAGAACCACCACCCTGGGTTATGTTGTGTGAAGCACAGGGACACTCTTGGGACTTTTAGCCAAACAACTGCCAGGACAACACTCCCAGCCATCCTGTCAGCACAGGCAGCCCACCCCACAGGGAAGCAGAGTCAAAAGGAAGGAAGGATGGGCATGCTGGGAAGGGGGTGGATGCAATAGCATGATGGGAGTTGTAGGCACAGATATTGCTCAGCCTCACAATTGGCCCATCAACACCACTCACAACCATGCTCACATCACAGGGAGTGGAAAAGGACTCACAAGATGGCTGACACTGGCAACTGCTGTGGGGAGCACAAGGCCCTGCTGGCAACTGTGCAACAACCAACAGCAGGACACCACTGACTGACATCTTGAAAGACAACTTTCACTCCCTGCAATGCAAGCACAGTCCATGGTGGGATAACTGACTGGCTGGGTGGGAAGGAGGGCCAGCTGTCAACCAAATACAACCAATGCAGACCATGTTCACACCCCAACAAATACATAGAAATGCCCAAATAATGCAGGACAATGTGCTACACCAATATCAACCCCTGACTGTGACAACTTAGGACAATGCAATGTACAGGCCCGCACCCAGAGGCATAGTCACAACTGTCAGGTGTGTCAACCATTGATGCCTGCAGAAACATAACATACATTGTGTGTGTCTCCCAAAAACAGGTGATGATGGGGACACAGCAGCAGACGCTGAGGAGTCCCAGTCCCAGGCTCAAGAGGATACGGAGCTCACTGGTGTCGAACAGCCTCTGCCCTCCTCGGATGAAGACGACCAACCTGGCACCTCCGGTGCAAGTCATCATGCTGCACCAGCAGGACCACCAGCTGCAGCACCAGCAGGACCACCAGCTGCACCCCCTGCACCCACCCCTCCAATGACTGTCACCACAAATACCATCCCTGCCGACATGGACAGAACAAGGAGCACCACCAGCACAGGGACCCTGGACCAATGTGGGGCATGGACACCACCACCACCACCAACCCCCAAGGGGGACCAGGGTCATCTGTGCATGCCACTGCACGCACTGCACATGTCGGCAGGGGTGGTGGGAGGGGTGGGAGACAGAGGTCGCTGCTTGCAGAGGTGTCTGGTGTGCATGATGACCCACAACTGGCACGCATAGCCGATGCGTACCAGTCCAGCACCGGAGATCTCAGCCAGGTAGTGGGGCTCCTCAGGGACATCAAAGAGCAGCAGGCTGCCCATCATGCCCGCTTGGACTCACACATGTCCCGCGTGGAGTCCAAGTGGGACACACTGCAAGAGATGACGGCGGTGCATAGGGACATATTACAATGCCTCCGCCAGATGACCAGCCACCAGTCTACACCTCCCTGTGTGCCAACAACATCTGGTGCCGGAACAACTGCAACTGCCACAGGGAGGGAGGATGACTCTGGCGGAGAGTCCCCTGCACCGCAGCAGCCTGCACTTGAGGGGCCCCCCAAAGAAGAGGGGTCGTCCGAGGAGGGGCAAGTGAGAGGCTGATGGCCATGTGCAACCCCCAGGAAGCCTGAACCTGTTCTGGATGATCACCTTTGTGCGCAAACTGTTCACCCTGTTGACGGCAACACAACTCCCACACATGACATGGGAGTACAAGTTGGACCAATGTCTCAGACAACTGTGGCCCCGATACTGAGGATTTTGTCTACCAGGACTTTCAATTCATCTAGGAACTTCTGATTGCAATATAAATATACAGCACTAACCATCCTGTGCACTATTCACACAAATTTATCATAATAAACACACTAATACACCATACTTGCCTCTGTTGTGATTCCAACGTGGGTGCTGTCATGGGGATGATGAACTGCAAAATTACACTGTGTATGCGAACTGCAACAGCAAGTACAACACAGGCATGTGAGTAATGGCAACGTGACACATATGAGGGAGACACACCACCAGGGCTACACAACACATACACACCTAGGCCATCTGACTCATTGCCTACACTGATGTTGCCAGGAAAGACGGTGCAATGCACAGACACCACACCTATTCCCAGTTGTAGTCGAGTAGCCCACAGGTGCAGTAAGCAAATGGCAGTCAAATGTGTGACCACAGACAACGCACATCACAAAGTGAAGCACAGGTTTATTACACAGTTGCAACATGTCGTAACCACTACAGATGCAAGGTAATCCCACCTGGCAGCGGGCACACAGTCAACAACTGTAGAAGGAAGGAAGTCCATGGGTGTGGCGCACATCACCTGTAGGGACACAACAGCTACCACCCTGGAAGTGCAATCACGTCGTCGGTGGACACAGTTGACCAAACGAATCTGAAAGTACCCTGTGAAGGACAGAAATGACACACAGTCAAAAGCAATTGAGAACAGGACAGAACAGCAAAACTCATGCACAATACATGTTACAAGATACCCACCCAGAACCAAGTTAGCATGTCAACACTGTTGGGGAGTACAGACTACCTGTAAGCACACATCGCTACCACTGTTCCCAATAAGGTGCGCGCGCGCGCGCGCGCACCTCTCTTCCCGTGAGCGCGCACTCCCGTGAGTGGAGCGCGCACACACGCAGGACATCCAGCGAGAGAGTTCGCGCCGCCGCTTTAAAAAGCGAGCGGCGCGAAAAACAGGCACTAACTGCGGTTTTGCCAGCGTGAGCCAGGAGTGCAGGTAAGGCTGGCTTGAGGCACTTGCTGTATTTTGCGGTGCGGGGCAGATTGTGGGCTTTTGTTTAAGTATTCATGTTAATCACAGCTCCTTCACGAGCTGTGATTAACATGAATACTTAAACAAAAGCCCACAATCTCTCTCGCAGCCGCGCTTTACTAACAAAAGAGTAGAGCAAGTTTAAAACACAGCGTGTACTTTCAGAAAGTACACACTGTGTTTTTAAACTTGCTCTACTCTTTTGTTAGTAGAGCCATAGCTGCCAAGGTTTCAGGTTGCCTATGTGACATTTTCATAATTTCAGTGAAATTATGAGTGACATTCAATGACTATGAGTGACACATTCTCAGGAGCAAAATCGAGCAATGAAGACGAAGGAAACATCAGAAATTGCACCCATTTGAATGTAGATTGTGAATCTTTAAACCTAGCTTTGAAGAAACAGCATGTTTTTTCAAAGCTGCCAAGATTTCAGATAGCTAGGTGTGACATTTTCATAATTTCAGTGCAATTATGAGTGACATTTCAAGGAATATGAGTGACACTTTCTCGTGCGCAAAATCAAGTATCAAAGACTAGGGAAACATGTAAATATATGAAATTACACGTATTTGAGCAATAAAAAGCTCTAAGATCTTGCCCCAAAAATAAATTGTCCTGCACAGAATCTGGAAACCTCCGTGAGTCACGGTCTGTCTCTCCACTTATCAATATTGTGTGATCCTTGTCAAATCACCCGATCTTTATGTACTCAGCTCCGTTACCCACAAAATAGGATTGCTTGGAAACAGGTGCCTGCCCGTATTAGATGCTGTGTAAAAAACAAACACCCACCCTCGCTTAGGGATTATTATTTCTGAAACGCTCATCTTTCTAGAGCCGCTTCTGGGGTACTGTATGCTTGAAATTGTTTCAAAGGGGCTACAGGGGAAACATGTTTTCTAAGAGTGACTATCTCACCAGATACCAAGATGTGTTTTCCGTGAGCTATTTCAGGACTGACCAGTGTTTTACCTCAGTCCAAAAGAGTATAAAAAATAGCACAGGGTAGAAGAACTTCAGCTATTAATACGACTGGCACTGCAGCAGCTGATCGCGTGCTGCCACTAAAAAGCAAATTTAATTAACACACTCGGCCGCACTCAGTTGTGAGGCCGCAAGCCACAACAATTGGTCCAGTCCAGGCCGCTGCAAAGTCACTCCTTCCTCAGCAATTCGCGGGCGGGGTGACAGTCACGGAGTGCAGTGTACCTTCCATCGCCAGTGAGAGAGGCCCCAACACAACATCATCCATGACAGTGAGTTACAACACTCTCAAATGACAGTCCGGTCTCGTGAGCACTGCAGCCTCCCACTGCAACTGCAGGCAGCGCTGCCAAATTTAACACATCTCTGACGCACTGTGTACTGTCACATGGGGAGGGTGTCCTACTTACTTGTTGTTGACTCTACTGTCTACTTGACTCGGACCCCAGGCTTGTTCCGTTGGTCGGCTCGGCAATTTCAGCCGGAAGCGTGATTGGCACATCGCCGGACGGTGACTTGCACTGCAACAAGGCTGCTGGGTGCTCATGCCACGAGTGAGCTACCCCCACGGCAATCTGCCTTATACTTCGGTCCAGGCTGCTGCTGTCCTCACGGAGACCTGGACCTGACAGTGACGGTCAGTCATGGCTCCGCACCCGTCACTGCACAATTCTCTCTGCGGCCGGCTCGGAAATTTTAAGTGAATGCTGCGGCAGCCTCGAGTTATAATGGCCTACAACACAGTGTGGCCGGGCCATCATGTGCGATCAACAGCGCTGCCTGCCCCATAATTATTTACGGCCGCCTTGGCGCCTTTCTGAACAATAAACTCCCGCTCTCGGAGCCAGCAGGATGTGACATACCCCTGCGGAGCCCTAGCTATTCATTGGGCAACGGACTTGACGTCAGGCAGGCAGACTCAGAGCCGCGCGGCACCGCGGCCGCAGGTGATATGTTGTAGCAGAGAGCCTGGGACTGGCAGGCCATAGCTTAGATGGGATCACTGCCTCAAGAACACGGAAGCAGCGCGCCGGCACAGGCAGTGCCTGCAGCCAGCTGCCACACTCACGTTTGCAGCCATCATGTACACCTGAGACTGCCACTATGCATTATGCGTGACAACGCATTTCAGTGCGGTGATGCGGAGCACCACACTGAAATGCGTTAGTGTCACGTCTGATGCGTGATACTTGGCAGGACTGTTTTTTTATTTCAGAGCAGGGTCAGGATTTTCTACATCTGTTTCAATGTCTAGTGCATTCACAGTTAAGCATTACTCTACCTGTTTGGACCAGATTAATTAGGGAGAATTGTACACTACCTCACAGCTTATTTTGCCCCATGCATGCTGTATTTCTTCTAGTGTTCAACTTTTTTTTATATCTGCATACCAGAACAACCTCGGATCTCAGTCGACCAGATCTCACTTTCTAATAACTATAAGTAGGTAATTACAGCTCCTTTAGGTCCTGTAACGGGAAGCGATGGTGCTAACTGGGAATACATGTTCTGATCCTTTAGGAGAATCTCCGTCATCGACTGCTTTGTTTAAACCAGAATCCCATTTTAGCACAAGCTGTAATAAAACAATGCAGGATCGACAATTTTAATCTCGAATGTCTCTTTATTTAGGCAGAATTTACAAGTGATGTTGCGCACTGCATTATAGCGCTAAATTTTGGCACTTAATCTAAAAAAGTGATCAGAAATCAAACATGAAATACGTACCTCCTCTCACCGTGACTGGACACAGCCCCCAGCGAACACCACCCCCACACACAAGCATGGGAAGGCAGCACGTGCCGAGGAGGACACTCCTTTTCCTTTAATTTAATTTAATTCCGGCAGCAGCAATTCTAGGTGGCCCAGGCTGGCTGCAACTGGAATTTGAAATTGAAAATATCCTGCCTGCGCCGACTGGAGCCTTTCAGTCCCTGTCTGTCCACACGACGCACCTGCTGAACTTCTTCCTTTAGCTACACTGACGGACTGCCTGGCAATAGTAAACTTCGTTGTGCTTGCAGGCCACATGGCTGCACGCACGTGTGCACTACTACTGACCTTTGGTGCCGGGGAGGTAGCCAGGTCAGCCTGCGCTACGCAACACCAACAAAAGACAGTCCAATAGCCAGCCCGGTCCCAGCAAAGCATAACAGCACTCGCATTGACTGCTGTGCGCCGCCTACAACCTCACAAAATATTCGACTCTACAAAGCATTAAAACAGGTAATACACTCAGCTTTTTAGTAAGCTGATTTGCGTGACAATCTTTTTACATGCGGTAATGTGACTTAAAATGTGTTAGTGTAACGCGAGATGTGTGACACTTGGCAGGGCTGTAAGCGCGGCTGCGAGAGCAATTGTGGCCTTTGTTTAAGTATTCATGTTAATCACAGCCCCTTCACGAGCTGTGATTAACATGAATACTTAAACAAAAGCCCACATGCCTTTGTAAATCTTTACTACTCACCTTTTTAATTTTGCGATATTCTTGTAAAATTTGATCATGGATAGTCTGGAAAAAAATGTAAATGCTTTTTCTGCATAAACATGATAGGGCCACATTCTTTGATATCTATGCTTATGGAAATGCGCCACATTGGTGCAAATCTGCCTTAAGCCCCTTAACGTGGGTTGTATGTGTGGAAATGCACCGTCTTTTCAGTTATTTTAAGCAAAAGTGTGGAGTGATATTTGGCGCTGCGCACAAGGGCAGTCTGGTTCCTGGCGCACATAGCCATGGCTGCAGCGCACAGAGACCCTACACTGCCGCACACAGAGGAAAAAAATTAGAGGGAACATTGATCGCTACACACATCCAGTCAAGTAGCCCTTGGACACACTCTAACAGCACCAGAGCACCACCCACACATATCATGCATACTCACATCATTGACCTGACATCTCTGGATACTCACATTCAGCTGAAGAAGTTGGTGATGAGCTGTGTGCGGACATCACCATCATCATCATCATCATCATCACTGGCATCGTGGTCCAGGCCAGGATCCTCCACAGGTGGCGGATGTTGGTCATTGTCATCCTGGATGAGAGGCAAC